>JANKKB010028171.1:1391-13433 GCA_026225775.1 Bursera palmeri | reverse complement strand
ACTAACACTTACCCCCCAAATATTTGGGGGGTAAGTGTTAGTTTTAAGAAAACAGTGATAATTTTTTGGGGGATAAGTATTAGTTTAGGAAAAGTGTGGGGCTAAGTGTTTTCTTGAAATCTAATTGGGGGGTCAGAGTAAATTCCCCTTTGTTTTATTTATTCCTTTTAGCAAGGAATTGCTCTGTGTTTGCTGTATATACGGTGGAGTCGATGTTACAAACGGATTCCCAATTGAGTTTGATTTAGTATCTTTTATTTTCCTATTATTTTTTTTATAAAGATTATTATTGAGTTTTATTATCTTTTTTTTTCCCTTTCTAACAAATTCAGCTAATCGCCTAATCCATCATCAATACTATTATAAACTTATAATGAAAATTAAAATCTTCAATACATATGTATTATAGATCCTATTTCACATTAGTGATTTTTTGGGGTAATAATTAAAATAAAATTAAAAAGATAAATTTACCGTATGCTGTTAAGTTTTAGATTTATTATTTAAATTTTAGAGAGTCTGTGTTAATCTTTTATGAAATTTTTTTAAGAGGTTGAAAGTAAATATGCTTTTAAAAAACAAAAACTAAAATTTTGTTTACTAAAAAAACATTTTCTAAATTTATAATCATATAATACTTAAATATTTTGTAAAAATAGTAAATCAATATGCGTTAAGGCTGGAATGCATACCAAAAACATTACCGGGTGTGACAGTGAATTGGTTGATTTATTGTGAGATTTGGACATGTCATATCTACGTGGCATGACCTGATTGGATTGTGGTAGGAGTTGAGTACCCGTTATAAAAAGTATCTGATATTGTGAATGGGAGAGCGGAAGAAGGGAGAAAGTGATCTGATCTAACGGTTATAAATTTGTGCCAAGCCGTCTTCCACCGCGTGGGATTTTGGTATTCCTATAAACCTCCACACAAACCCTAGCCTTCACCATCTGATCATTGGAAAACAAGTCCGAAATCTCTTTCTCTCTCCCTCTCAATCTCCATCTCGAGGTAGCATTATGGCTCCGAAGAAGCCGAACCCCATGGAAGAGCCACCGGCTGCTTCTTCAGAAGAAGAGGAAGAGACTTCGGAAGAAGAAGTGTCTTCTTCTGAAGAAGAAGACGAAGAAGACACTCAAGAACCAGGCAAATCCTCTACTCCTCCACCACAACAACAAACTCAAACTCAGAAGCAAATACCGCTTAAAAAGCCTGATACGACCTCTGCCTCTACCCCTAAATCAAAGTCCTCCAGCTCTGAAGAGTCAGGATCCGAATCCGAGTCGGAGTCCGAACCCGACTCCACTCCCAAGCCAATAGCCACCAAACCAATGGAGGAAACCCCCAAGCCAACAAAAGCCAGGTCCAAACCTCCTTCCAAACGCCCCAATGAGGCAGATGATGCTCAGAAGGATACCAAACGGCCAAAAAAGAAGGGAACCGAAGCGGATCCGGATGATGAGGATCAGAAGAAGCCTGGAGAGGATACAAAGAAGCAGCTCTTCCAAAGGCTGTGGAGCGAGGACGATGAAATTGCGGTATTGAAGGGGATGATTGAGTTCTCAACTAAAAAGGGGGTTGACCCCAACCAAGACATGAATGCTTTTCACGATTTTATCAAGAAATCGCTTCATGTGGATGTTACAAGATCTCAATTGATGGACAAGATTAGGAGATTGAAGAAGAAGTACGAGAACAATCTTGGCAGAGGAAAAAAAGGCGAAGATCGGACCTTTTCGAAGCCGCATGAGCAAAAAGCCTATGATTTGTCGAAGAAGTTATGGGGCAGTGAAAGTATTAGTGGAGTCCTTGAATCAGCTTCGAAGTCTAATGGAAAAGCTAGGAAGAATCAGACACAGAGAGGTAATAGTAAGCCATTGGCTTCTTTAAGAGCGGATTTGCTCGATGGAGCTAAAGAAGGAGTGAAGATGGAGATTGATAATGATAAAGAAGGGAATTCTGTGAATGCCAAGGAGAAGGAGAAACTTTCATTTGATAAGAGTCTTGGTGTGGCTGGTTTGGAGGAGTTTGTAGTAAAAAATGGGTTGGATATGATTGGAGGAGCAAAGAAGGCAGAGTTGGAAGAAAGGTGGAAGAAGTTGCAGATTGCTCAGTTGCAGCTGTTCGTGGAGCGGAATGATTTGATTAAGGAACAGGCAAAATTGATGTTGGAGGCAATGAAATCCTCCGGTAATTAGGATGTTGGTTTTTTCTAGGTATAATTTGTGCCTTTGTCGTTGTTTTGAGAAGAACAATTGAGTTTTTAATCCACTTTTGTGTTTAGTGTTCGCTAATTTGAGTTTTCTGGTCTTGCTGATTATATTATGCTCTGGAGGTAGAGTAGTTTAAGCTTTCTATAGCGATATGAACATATTTGATGTTTATGGAACGCTAATTTGCTAATTTTGGCGACGTAACTTTAGACTGTCTATACCTTTTTCTTAAAGCTTTTGTTCTCTCCTAACCCAATATAATTGCCTGTTGTTTCAATTGTAGGTATAGTTTCTGTTTTTAGGATTTTGAGGTGAATTTTAAGTATTGCTGGGATATTTAGAATGTTATTATCTTTTGAGGCTGTTTGTTCCATTCACATAAACTTAAACTGTACGTATCCTTTTTTTTTCTTTTTGGTTATAGTTCAGTAGGTGATCCCAATTTTAAGCTCCACCTGTTTAATTAACTCATAGAACCATATGCTTTTGGGAATGTTCTATAGATTGTCAATATTTGATGGATATTTTATTTATCTATCAGTTAGTGTCATTGAGGTTTGCCCTAATTCTAGGAATTGCTTTATCAGTGACTATGTGGTCCTCTTCCCCATCATTCATGTCCATGCATTGTCATTCTATTGCCTCATTAGACAGTTTGATTTCTTCGCTCTTGCTTCATTCACTTCTTTAGTGCCTTTATCTAATTATTTATCATGTTAATTAAGGTATTAATTTATAGTCATGGAATCACAGAGGAAAAGAGTGTTTTGAATTCCAGGACTAGGATAATATTTTTCTTTCCCTACCATTGATCCAGCTTCCCTAGAAGTTGGAGTTACTAGCCATGCCTTTCTAGTTTTTGAATTCCTCCTTTTTATTTTTAATATTCCGACCTAGAAAAAAACTTATGTCTATGGTGCCTAAAGTCAAGTTATGAGTTAGAAGTTTAGGAACTTGAATTGGAGTTTCTTTATGGCTTCTCTACATGTGATGCGAAGTATTGAAAAGGGGAGGTCTTACGAATGCCTCATTGGCCACAAGTCGGAATTTATTAAGAGAGAGAGCGGGCTTTCATTCATAGCAGAAAAAACGCTTTTCACAGGCAAGGGCTGGTGCGCGGTGCTTTAAATGTTTTTGTTTGTTGGTAACTCATTAGCCATATGCTGGTGGATGTGTTCTTTGTTCCCAGACCATAAGAGGGGCTGTTTTTGCAACCCTGACCAAGCTCAAGTGCTTCTATTATCACATTTGAAGAAGTTATTAGATCCTTTTCAAAGTCTTTATGTTCATTCTTGATGTTAAAATAGGGTCTTTCCCTTTATTTATTTATCTTTTAATTGTTAGTGTATATTTGTATTTTATTTCTTATACCTAATGTTTGAGATTCCTGTGAGTTGGTCGATAGGAAGGTTGGTGCAACATGATGGAGATAGATATGAGCCGCAATTATACCAACATGAATGACGGAAATAGCTTTTATGTTACTGCTAGAGCAAGTAAATTTTTCTATTGTGATGTGCTCACGTATCCTAACATGTCTGATGTCTGTTGTCTATGTGTTATTATTATTTTTTTAGCAGGGGAGTTTCTCAAATAAGTTTGTACCATTTTACATGTATTTCAAGAGAAATGCATCTTCCTAGTGCCTTCAGAGCATCCCCTGATCTAGTACTGGGAAATTCGTTTCATGGTTTGTTTATTTGGCTTTTAGGGGCTTATGTTAAAGGGGAATATTTGCTTGTAGAAGTTCTGCACGAATGTTCATCTTTAGTTTATCTGCTTGAAATTTTCTTTATGTTCATATTGGATTGATGTTTTTCTAACCGGAAAATTGATACTAAACTGGCTAGCCAGATTAAAAAGAAAAAAAACTATAGTATTTTGTCATGAAATATTTGATATTTGCCATTCTCTGTTAACCATCTTGAAGCTGATATATTTAGAATGAGAAGTCATTTAGTGTTCTCTGCTTAAAATTATTATGGATGTGAGGAAGTTAAGAAGTGTTTCATGTTAGTTTTCTTGGCTGGCTTATGAGTTGCTTTAAAATTAGATTTTACCATGGGTCTTTATTGTGTAAATACATCAATGCTTGCTGCATATAAATAACGAATTATATTTTTCATGAAAATAACTTTAATTTATATAGGAACGGATTTATTATGTTAATAAAGACAGGCAATTTTAGCTTTAAAAAGCCGTAATACTTGTACATTTTGAATGAAAAAATGGACCTTCAAAGATTGTCTGACAGAAAATAGAATATGGAAATATGGGAAGAAGAAAAATGCAAATTATTTAAGCCTGCCCTCGACCATGCCTGCTTATTTTTTCTTCTCGAGCTGAGGCTGCAGCAGATACATAATACGCGACAGAGAAGAGTCCATGGATGAAACACAGAATGCCTCCAATGGAGAAAAGGTGATGGTGGGATAACCCACAAGATTTCCTTGATTTTGAGTTTGACAATGTTCCTACGATCAGCATTGAGAATCCAGCTGCTAGTGTAATCCTGCGATTTTACAAATATTTAAATTAGAAATTAATAATGGAATTGATAGAATACTGATTATGTGTTGTGTAAGCTGATATAGACTTAGGAGAGATGTGTTATGTTTTAACACCGACCATTTAGTGTTGCGATTCATTTTGTTTCCGGGATAGTAGTGTAGAGGGTGGGTGGGGGTGGGTTGGATTACGATGTTAGGGGGTAAGGATTGTAATAGACATACCATGAGAAAATGAGAGAAGCGACTGCTAATTGCTTATTAGCAGATACGTGATCTAATTCATCTTTAGACCAGATGCAAATGCACCCACCAAGCAAGTTAGCAATGGCGTGGGCTAGGGCCAGAAGTACGGCTGCAGCCAGTCCTAGCTTGAAAGCTTTATAGCTTGGATCTCTACACTCGAAAATCCACAGCCTCAAATGTTTTGCCTGTTCAACAAACGCTGAAGTTAGTGATAAAATGCTAAAACCATAATTCCATTTAATAGGTTAACTTGCCTTGTTCTGAGCAATTTCAGCTTCAATGCCAAGGATCCCAGCAGTAACATCCATAGCAATGATCAATAAACAAATCAAGAAACCGTAGTTTTTGGACATGGTTGGGAGTAGGAAGCGCTTGCCGAGATGCTTGTGAAGAGGGAGAAGGCAGGAGAAGCGTTGTAGGGAGCTTACTCTCTTTGCTGGCAAAGCTTTATGAGCTCTGGATCATATCAAGAGGGGAATTGGAATAAAGTTGAACCAGGCATGCAGATTAATAAAATGTTTAGAGAGATTAGCTGTGTTTTATGGGGTAAAAGCTTCTTTTGTTTTTGCATTTTTCTTTATTCTTCTTTTCGTGCTTTCTTTTTCTTTTTCTTTTTGAAATCTGATTCCTTTCATCTATAACAAGTAGAGTATCACCAACAGAATAAGCCATACTGATCAACTGTTGAGACGTATGAACATCTAATCAATTTTATAATATCTCTTTGGAGTAAGACTTTCAGGATCAGCAACTTGTGAATCTTTTTTGTGTAGCAAAAGAATATATTGCGAAAGCTATAGCATTGTGTTTTGATTAATGAACGATGATAATTAACTTCAATTTCTTTGAACTCTTCAAGTAATCTAAGACAATTTGTTGAGATACCCAGAAAGCAAACTGTACTACGATTCAAATCCTAGCTCTCTTTTGTAAGTTGATTACTCATGAAGTGAACAAATTCAATTCAAGTAAGGGTTTAGATGGTGAACAGAAGAATAAATGGAGTACATTGGAATCAACTCATATAGGTCATATCACATGAACAAGATTTCTTTTGTGCAGAAGAAATATGCTTGACAGATTATTTGCGCAGAATATTTCCTAAATCATCAGAACACTAAATGCAACTGAGCCACGCTTTTTCTCTTTTGATCCTAAAGTCTATATAACTTTGGAACAGTGGCATCAAAAATGCAATTGAGAGGCACTTGGGCCGTAGGAGAGTTTAGTGGATCAAATGGGCCAAACATCTAAAATGTTTGGGCCTACAACAGAAAGATGAATATGAAAGTTGACAGACACGTCACACATGGCGGTTGGCGGGTAATAGTGACATGGCTATGCAAAAAAAAAAAACATTTCTGGAAGCAGCTCAACACTTCTCTAGAAACAAACACAACATTATTGAGAGAAGGGGAAGGAAGGATTTCTGACTTCTGAGAAGAAAAGGAAAAAAGCAAAGAGCAGAAAATGTCGCTTTACTACCGATGGAAGAACTTCGAGGAGAACGATGATAGACCAGAGAAACCTCGGAGATTCGGAGTCACCGAGATAAGAAGCCCTCATTATACTCTGTTCACCCGAAACGTCCTTGAGGTTTTATCTCTATCTGTTCTCTTTCCACATATATGGCTATGTCTTGAAATAATTTTGTAAATTGGGAAGTGCTTATTGTTAGGTTGTATTTTAATTATTTATTACTTTCTTTGCCATGACCAAGAAAAAACAGATTGTTTGTGTAATTGGGATACTGGTGACAAGAAACATGGAAATGAAGATTTGGTTACTGTCTACTGGAGTCTTTGGATTCTTGAGCGAGGTTAATGTGTAACTGTGTAAAGACTGAGCCTTACTGTACATTCTTTTACAGGATATTTTTGAGTCTACGGGGGAGTTTGTTGATGGGTTGAAGTTGGCTGGGGGTTCCCACAGTCTGATGCCAAAATCTATTATTAAAGAAATGATCAACATGGCTCATCAACATGATGTGTATGTCACTACCGGTGACTGGGCGGAGCATTTGATTAGGAATGGTCCATCGGCTTTTAAAGAATATGTGGAGGTAAGGTGTGCAATAAGAACCATTTGATGAGGCTTTTATTTTTCTAAAAATTAATTTTTATGTGGCACTAATTTAGGTTGTTCTCCTGTGATAATCTACAGGACTGTAAGCAGTTGGGGTTTGATACGATCGAGCTGAATGTGGGATCACTTGAAGTTCCTGAAGAAACTCTTCTGAGATATGTGCGCTTGATTAAGAGTGTTGGTCTGAAAGTCAAGCCTCAATTTTCTGTGAAGTTTAACAAGTCTGACATTCCCTCTGGTCGTGATCGAGCATTTGGGGCTTATGTTCCCCCTGCACCTCGATCGACTGGTATTGCTACAACCTTTCTTTGGTGTGATGCTATTCACAATCTTTGTGAATATTATATTTTTGTGGCCAGTCTGCTTTTCTTAAAAAATATGTTGGATGAGAAAAGGTAAATATGCATATATATGTTTATTGTGATAAAAAATAGCTTGGCTATTGACAAACAACACTCTTTCTGGTAAAGTTGGTTAACTAATTAAGCTTATGTATCCCTAGTGTGAGAACATGGAGCTGATTAGTATATTCATGATATGTTAGCATCAATATGGGTTCTAAAGGTTGGTTTATGTGTGTTTAGTAATATGTGGTGTAACTGAGGTTTTCAAGCCTCTCTAGGGTATTGACGGCCTGCATCCATCTTATTTCACATTGTCCACCTTTGAGTAAGCATGAAGGCAGTAACTTGACTGGCATAATAAGATATTCAAGCTGAGCTCTTTTCATTAAATTTTTTGAGATTTTAATTTTAGTGTGCATTAACGGACAAGTGACTTAATTTATGCTTCTAGTTTATGGACTTGGAATTTGAGTTGAATTCTTGTCCCGTATTCTCTGAATGCAAACTATATTCACTACAAGATTAGCCTCACACAGCTGCTATAGCGCTCAGCTTTAACATGTATATCTATCTGCTGAATGCAAATATTGGACCTTTAAGGTGATGCATCAGGATATGAAACACAATTTATATGTTAGTGAGCTTTTACAGAACTTCAATAAATTGAATACCTTAACAACCATGTTTGGGGGATTGCTTTGACTCTGGTAGCTTTTGAATCTTTTGGTCACTTTGTAGACAACTAGAGTTGCTGTGAGTATTGTGAGGTAGAAACTGGATGCAACTATGATTATTGAATCCTGAGTCTGCAAGGAAATTAGGGAAAGCAAAAGAACGTCATATTTATACAGTTTATCAGTTTTACCCACAAATCTTCATTGAGGATATATATGGTTCTTAACAAACAGTTGAAAGCATATTTTCTGTTATTTATAATGTGATGTGAAAAATAAAATACTACTGCTAAAACCATAAAAAATTAATAATGTAACGAAATTGAGTTATAAAGTAAACCACAAAGTCAAATCTTATGCCTAAAACAATAAAAAAATGATCATAGAATGAAATTTTGTTCATCTTACATGAATGACATTCATGTATCTACGAATGTGCCTTGCTGATTGAGCACTTGGGTTGTTTGTTTCTTCTGAGTGTATGGATTTTAACATTCTGGAGTTGTTTATTAGGTTTAATAACAAACAATTCCTTTGTTTTTATAGAATTTGTTGAAGATGTGGATCTCTTGATCAGAAGGGCAGAGAGATGCTTAGAAGCTGGTGCTGACATGATAATGATTGATGCCGATGATGTCTGCAAACACGTTGATTCTGTCAGGGCAGACATAATTGCAAAGGTTATTGGACGTCTAGGTCTTGAGAAGACCATGTTTGAAGCATCAAATGCTGGAACATCTGAATGGTTCGTCAAGCATTATGGTCCAAAGGTAAATGTTTGTTCATTGTTTCTTTTCATTATTGCACTCGGATTTTGTTTCTGGATAACATCTTTGTTGGTGCCTGCACTACATTTCAGGTGAACCTTTTTGTGGATCACTGTCAAGTTATGGATCTGGAGTGCCTTAGGGGCCACAACTTGGGTAAAAATCACGCATCTGTCTTGGGCTCATCATATTTTCTGTTCTGAGTCATTATTAATTGCAGAAATGTGTATGTTTGCCTTGTTGGAGCTTGTAATTTTCTGGTCTCTGTTCAAATAATACTGATGTTTTCTTGCTTTAAGTGTGCTGCTACTAAATTACAGTCTACTTAAATCTTGTTTCAATTTGTTCATGTATGTTTTAAGAGTAATATTATGCATCCCAAATTTCTATCCAAAGTAAAGTGGCTTGCTGTATAAGTGTCACATTGATGCTGAATTATTGAGCGAGTGATTGAAGTCATGTGACAAGTACTATGACTTCCTAAATTATTGCCACATCACCTTGAAGTTTGGATGCAAAACTTGGGATATGACTTAAAAAGTGTAGTACTAATATTTCAAATGGTTTTAATTGATCTCATGGTAGAGTAGCAGTGTAACAGCCAGAGCAGCCCCATTTATCTAACTTTAGGTTCAGAGTTAGTAAAATAGAATCAGCAAGAAAATCCTTGAAAGGATGTGATCAAGGGGTGGTAATAGGAAACTTTTGTGTAGAGTTTTATTACTAGTAATGGGTGGGTTTTGCAACTCTTTATGGGCACAGACAACCCCGACATCCCAGCTAATACAGCCTTATGGTTCTTTATTATGTCCATAAGGACTGTTTGTTTGCTTGTTTACCTCTTTGTTTTGTTCTTTTTCCTGAGGTGATCTTTTTGTATGGGATTTTAATGCTTATTTTGTATGGACTTTTGGTTTAATGTTCCTATTCAATTAATGGGTTGTGTGTTTGATAGAATTGAAGATTTTCTCGTTCTTCCTTGATGAGGAGCTATACGCCCTCAATTTAAATGATTAAAGCCTTCGTTTGAATTTTGATATGGAATAGTAGTACTTGATGATATACACAGTTCTGG
This sequence comes from Bursera palmeri, assembly GCA_026225775.1. Classification (NCBI taxonomy): domain Eukaryota; kingdom Viridiplantae; phylum Streptophyta; class Magnoliopsida; order Sapindales; family Burseraceae; genus Bursera; species Bursera palmeri. The sequence goes on along the minus strand of JANKKB010028171.1, from coordinate 3,519 downwards.
TTACAAGCGCTACTGGTACTTTTCAATCAATAAAGGATTGCAGTGTCCTTTGGGAACAACAACTAAGACAATTAAGGAAATCTTATACCATATTCCTTTTCCATAAACGAGGAAGAGCGACTGAGGAACAGAAGACAATGTAGCATCAAGAAAAGAAGAAAGAAAGACCGTAAGTGAAATATCATTAAGTTATAAAGACGCTCGTTCTTAGGCAAATGAAGTGAGTAAGAAAAAGGGATAAAGATTGAGGGGAGAATACAATATTAATTCTGGGTTAATGACAATATGCTCCCTGAGGTTCGGTTAAAAACAAAATCGTCCCTGATTTATTCGAAATATTACTTCACCTTAAAAAAGTTACTTCTCAACTGAAAATGACCTCAATGTCCTTAAAAATAAAATAATTTATTTAATATCTCTCTCTTACATTTTTTTTATCTTCAATTATTAGTTCTGATGGTTGGTTTAAGTAATTTTTTTTATCAATAAAGGTGCAATGATGGTGGCTGGGTGATTTCAACTGTTGTTGTCTGCGATGGTGATGGTTGATTTCTACGGTTGATTTCCATGAGGTGGTTGATTTCTATGTGGTTGTCGGTTTGATAGTGTTGGTTACTGTGAGAAGTATTTGATGAGATAATTGGAGGAGGTGGTGTTGCTCTCTGCCATGGCTAGCGAAGGAGGTGGTGTGGTGTTGCCCGCCATGGTCGGAGGCTGAGCTAGAGGTAGGGAATTATTTAATTGTTTGACTTTTATTTTATTATTAATATTTAATTTATTTTTTTATTTTGTAAAAATCATTTAAGATTACTATTTTACGCTTCCCCCTTTTTTCACTAATTTTCAATAAAACAAATCTTTCTTTTAATTGTGTTGTCATGAAATTAAGTATAAATTTTAATTTTAATTGGTAAAGAATACTTTTAGGCGTTCATTTGACCCTACCCTAAATGAAATTGTAAATAACATATTGACTTTCCCTGAATATTTTCGATTCCAATTGAGCTATGAGAGTTTGCCAATAAAAGCAGCAAGTTCTTGGTATTGGTCAAGCCGTAAAAGACAAGTGAATGCAGAGAGATAATAACAAATGCCGGCAGTTTGTATCTCTAAAGAGATCCCTTAACTGCAAATCATTCCCGGACGTTCATGAACCAAAGGCCAGAAGCAGCAATATTAACTCCACTCGCAGAAGAAATCAATGCAAGTGTGAGTTCTCAAAATCCTTAGCAAATATGAATGACTTTGTTCATGGATCCAAGGAACACGTAAAGGAGCCACAAGGTGACAGCCCAACATCTTTGCAGAGCAATGTATTTTCTAATCTCAAAAGCCCAGGAAGTAGTTCTCATTGAATCAAAACACTCAAGATTATCAGGTCCAGTGGAAGGTGGTTCAACCTTTGTTGGTTCTCTTAGGCCCGGCACGCCAGCCCCTGCAGCCCATGCCCATCACTCGTCCACAAAGTCAACTAGCAATGTCGATGATTGTGCTCGTTCAGAACTTAGGTGGTCCAATAGTGCGGCGGATTATCATAGTTTGTCAACTTTAATTTGCCAAAAATGTGGTCAGAATTCTACAAAGTTCGACGCAGTTGAAGCACATAATCTCTCCGAGCATGCGGGTAATATACTATAGTTTAATAGAATTAGGATTTGATGGATTGATGGTTAATTAATAAATTAAAAAAATTAGTATTCTAATTAAAATAGGAATTCAACTTTTAATTAAATGATGTAATTAAGAAATTAGTTTTTAAAAAAATAAATACTTATAAATAAAGTTATAAGTGTTTGTAGAAAAATACTTTATACAAGGTTTTAGACCCATAAGTAGACTTGAAAGTCAAAAGTAAATTCACAATTACAAGTTGTAGAGAGAAAAAAGGGAGTAAGAGAGTATTTTTTTTAGGTTTGTCACTAGTTGTCTCTGATTTAGAAGTTGAAAGTATTCGAGTGTGACAAAATGATATCTAAAGATTTTTTGTTAGAATGTTTTTATTTATAATTTCATTATTTTAATGTGAAAGTTTATTTCGGAGTTGGTGTCATAAAGATAGACTTGAAGATGAACTATGCTAAATTTTTATGCTTTATTTTCTACTTTTTTTTTTTTTTTTTTTTTTTAA
>JANKKB010028170.1:0-13428 GCA_026225775.1 Bursera palmeri | reverse complement strand
ACATTACCTTATCACTTGTCTTATCATTCCATCTTTTATTTAATGAATAACATATCAAAATGATATATATATTTATTTAGGATGAGAATTGATATAATTTTGTAAAAGGAATGTTATATTAGTATTTAAGATACTTTACAAACGAAGTGAAACATAATGGTTACTCTCTTTTTCATTTTCTTTTGAAGTTTTTTTTTTTTTCTTGAGGTATCCCCTCAATATTCCTGATATCAGTAGCTTTCAGTCTATAAATTTTGATGTTAAATTAGGGTAAATATACTAGTTAAGTTGAGGTGATGTTATATGTTTTTGTTCTTTAAGCTCACTCCACCTAAAATGGAAGGAAATTAACCCTTAGGAAGAAGGGATGAGAAAAAAAAAAATTGAAATTGAAGATTAAGACGATGCAGGCACCCACTAAGCAACGACTAACTTTCATTGAATATTATTCGAAGCTCACACAAAGGAATGCACATGTGTATGCGTAGATAAAACTCTATGAAATGTCTCGTAATTTACTCTTTGGATGCCCTGCTGCATTACTTTCTCAACCACAACTCTCTTTGCTTTGCGCTACCTTGCGCTCATCATGTCACATACTGAAACATAAATCATCATTGCACATGTTAACCAGTTCTGGTCATCAATCATATTGCCTAACCAAATTGCTTGTCCAGCTGTGCCACCGTTGCCTCATCATCTTCATGCGTCAACTACAAAACCTTTCCCATAAAAATTGTCAAATAAATACTCATCTCTATCCAAACAAAACCCTAACCTCAGGTGTACGTCACTGCATGTGGATAAAAGTTATGCACTAGTACTCTCAAAAGCTGCTTCTTCATATATATAACTGTAGCAAGCAAACTTTCGTATTGCCTTAGGAGTTGTATTATCGTCGTCAATTGGCTTAATGATAATGTTTAATGAGTGATATATATAAAAGAAAGTGATCTATTAATATATAAGAACATGCATCTTTCACGTACTAAACTTTGTGAGTATTATACTTGATCGTGTTTATGACTAACATTTATGTAGTTGTTTTACTCTAGATCTACGTAGCTTATCTTTCTAATAGAACAACGAAAGTAGCCAATTATGAGAAATAGAACATTCGAAAGGCTGGGTTAACAGATGGGTATCTGACAAGTGATTGATAATCTATAGTTTGAATGAGGATAGGGCATATCCATACAATACAAAGAGGCCATGTTGAACACTTAATTTCCTCTTTCTAAAAAAAAGATATCACTAGTTGTTCAGCATTTTCCCACGTTTTTAAAGCAGTCATGGCCGACCCATCATGTGATTTTTTCTTATCTTTCACGTGACAGATTGTTGCATATTAAACATGTGACGGAATAATTGTGCGGCTGAGAGATGATTTTGCTTTTGTGTGTATGACTTGAGTAGAAATGAAAGCTCGTAACCGACGTCTCTCTTTTATCGTTTCCCATATAAGACAGTGCATAATTCGATGAGATGGGCCTTGGACTTTTCCTTCAAATTCTTCGTTTGAATAAGAAGTTGGGTACTAAAGTTGAGAGTTGGTAAGCTCTGAATGCTTGTGCAATGTCATCATAAGACCTAACTTGTGTTTCTCCATTAAAAAAATCTCGACTCTTCTATTCAGTCACATGATGAAAATGAATTTCCACAGAAGAAAAACAAGTAAAGATGCCCAGTTACTGCATTTGTCTACGAAGACACGGAGAAAAGAAAATATCGATGCCAGCTTAAACAGAAGTTTACTGCATGTTAAACTGAAACGTACCATCGATCACAGCAGTGCTCGAGTCATCTGATCATATATAATCATTGATTTAATGTAAATCACGATGAAATGAAGACATTACGAGTACGAATTGAAATAGAATAAGGCGCAAAAATTAGTAATCCAATCACCACGTGGTAACATGTTAGAAAAGTGGATGGTAGTTCTTAATTAATTAATTAGAAGCATGTGAAGACTTTTCCTTGAGGCCACTGCAAGAGTTAAGATCACGACTGACTTCAATTTTGCATGGACCTGCACTAAAATAGATACCAATTGAAAGCTATGATGATCAGTGCCAAATATATAGATATTCTCTTTCGATGTGTTGAGCTACAATAGGTTTAGTTAGGTATTGGATGGGTATGCATCTCTAGCTATGCAGTCTTTGACATGTACATGTCCATTTCATTTCCATTTGCATGAATGAAAATTACGTCACGAAGGGGTTTACATAAATTACGTGGCTAATTTCTTCCAAAATGATGTGATGCAGAACCTATTTATTGTTTTGAAAGAAGTCTTGAGGAGACCCAATCGGGTAATGCTGCCTACTTCAACAGGAAATAGAAGAGTAAGGATCTATTCAACTAAGATGGATAATCTTGTATCCAAATCCCTAGAAAAGAACCACACTTCAAGAAAAAAATTAAAATCGGATTGCAATATTAGGCAAAATACATCTATATTGAGATCCAAGGTGATCACAAAATCGATCATTTAGTCAATATAGTCATAAATTATACTATTGTTGTTCGTTATTATCTCATATTCAAATCTTATTTAAGGTAAAGTTAAGATTAAAAAGGAGAGAGGTTGAAAAAATGAGGCCAAGAAAAAATCACACGTGGTAATGATGCGTACCTATCTCTGCCTCTCAAAACAACATGATGTATGTGGACACAGAACATATATATATGTATTATTTTGAAATAGGTGCCATCTATTTAATTATATATATTTTAAGATTCATAATACGCAATCTTGGTTAATATTGTTTCTCGATGATATATATAAAATGCTAAAACTTCATTACTGTATATATAAGTAGATGCAGTATAGGATCCTAGTACAACCCATATATATTTAACTTAAAATTAACACCTGGAAAATACTATAGATCATAAATCTACTACTGATCCAAATTACTATTTAGACCGTAATCGAAGTTTTCACATTTAATCTCCATTAAGCAACCAGAGATCCTCCATGCTCCAACAATTTTCATTCATTTCAGCAGGGAAAGGTGCCATAGTAAAAGGCTGATCCATAGTTGCTTGGTATGATGGTGGAGAATAAGTTTCCATTGTGTATGACACTTGGCTTGAGCTGGCCTGCTCGGTTACCTCAGAACTTTGCCCAGAAAAGGTCTCTGCTTGCTTGATATGCTTCTGGATTCTAGTTCTCCAGAAGTTCTTTATTTCATTGTCTGTCCTGCCTGGCAAATGCTTGGCAATCTTTGACCACCTGCATCACAAAGTAACTTGTAAAAGAGAATTCATAATCTAATAATGTTGTTTACTAGTCATATAAATCTCAGCAAATAACAATGTTTCTGTGCTGACTAGTATGTAAGAATATCTACATCACAATGTCCACAAAACAGAGAGCAACTTAATATGATGACATGTTATGGTGGATGCTTACCTCTTAGGCCATGCATGTTCCATGGTCCAAAACAAAGGCATCCCAATTGAATAATTTATAATAAAGAAACAAACCATCGACGTTCACGCGTCTTCACAGGTCACAGAGCCAGTCCCATCCTGTTCTAATCCAAATGTTTATGGTAAGAATCTGGGGCTCACAACATTTCATATTCAGGAAGATCAAATCATAAGTCTTTTATAAAGTAATTTTCGATCCAATCCTGATAATCATTGCTTGTTTAAAGAAAAAAATCCGTATATAGAACCGTTGTAACAATATAAAGATATTTTTCATGAAATAAACGGTCTAGTAGTACCCCAAGAAGTGCTATTTTTCTTGAGAATCTGTCTCTTTCTTTTTGTAATGTATACAGTAGTCAATGACCACCCAAAACTCAAATATCTTGCAGAGCATCTTAGGAAGCCTAGCAAATTGTTTTGGGTGGAATATTTTATCATGCATAAGCGCAAATATCTTCCAGGGACTGGGGCAACTGGCCAACTCTGTCCAGAAGAGCTGAAACAACACAGTTTATGTCTATATCATGCACTAAAGTAAAAAGCGCTTCTCTTTTAACACGTGATGTATTGAAGTGGGTTCACCTTAGAACGGAAAGTTCTATCACCAATCTTTTTTGGTGCCTAGCTGTAATATTAGGTATCCGCTACATTTAGAATGCTTTAAAAAGTGAAACTTATTATTATATATCTTTGCCAAAGATAATTTCTGATTATTTAGAGTAATAAGCTTGAGCTAACAATCGACCTTAAAGAAGAGAGAGTAATTGAAGTAAGGAATTGTGATAGTTATTAAACGAAAGAATATAAAGAAAACTCATATCTTCTATCATCGTCTTTTAAAAAATTAATAATTTATTTAATCATTATTTTAGAAATTGAGAAGAAAGTTTGCAATCTTGTATTACTCAAGTTTTTGATTTTGGGTCTGTATAACCCTTTTGAGAAACCAGAAAGTATATATATAGTTAAATGGAAATTAAATTGTACCGTATGAGGAATGGGGAGCCACATGCATAATATCTTTATGCGTCTCAACCTCCAAGTAGTACATCTCGTCGTGTAAATGATCTCTCATGGGTGGTTATCAGTAATTAACGAGAGAGACTTTGAAAAATCATTTTTACGTTTCCGAAAGTACTTATCAAATCTAATTTGAAAGAAGAAAATAAAAAGTTTCAGCACCTTTAGTACAATTGGTGGGTCTGTGATTTTTGATGGATCGATGGGATGATCTTTAGGATGGGTCCACTGGAAATGATGATATGAATCCCCAGTTCCGAAATAACTAAGAGAGAGGCGGCTGAAAGGAAAAGCATGCACTTTTTAAAGAAAAAATTTAATCACCTTCTATATTATCAGTATAAATATATTGAATAAACATATATGCAATATGTAGATTCAAAATAATTATAAGGACAAATCTTGGGGATGTTTGGCATCCTTGGAAATTCATCAAAAACAGCTCTTGTGAAAGGATTATTTCTGGCCATAACTTTCAATAACCCCGTGTGTCTCATTAACCTTTTTCCGTGGCCACAGAATGACACAAAATTCTCTCTTTCATGGACTACTCCAAGGCTGTACAAAAAGGGGCTCTGAAAAGTGCAATTTTCAATCAAATTATAGACTACAAAAAATATCTAACGCCGAAGTTCTTCTTTGTTGGCCAATAATAAAGACAAGGGTTGACAGTTTGAAACGTTTCATATATAACTACCATATTTATATATATATTTCCATGAAAAGAACAGTATATATATACAATTATCTTAACAGAAGCTGACCTGTTTCCCCACTTAGCATGAAGGTCCATTATCAGTAGCTGCTCCTCGGGTGTAATATTGCCTCTCTTGACATCAGGTCGAAGATAGTTCAGCCACCGGAGCCGGCAACTCTTTCCAGTACGTTTCAGACCTAACAAGGTAAGTCAAATTAAAGTAAGAAAAGAGAAGAAATTTTATATGCAAGATCATGCTTTTTCTTGCATGCTAAGCTTCCAATACTAAGACCATTGAATATCATCAAACAGGTTATCAATTATTACCAGCTGCTTTTGCAAGAGAGTTCCAGACGCCTTCGCCATGGTTGGCAATATAGTTGATGAGAATCAAGTCTTCTTCCATGGTCCATGGACCTTTTCTCACTTCAGCATCTTGAGGGTTGTAGGGTGTCTTATCCATCTTTTCTCGCTCAGAGAAAAAGGGAGAGAAAGGAGAGAGAAAGAAGGTGTGGAGAAGTATAATAAGGTACTTGGGTTGCTCCAGGATTTATAGAGAGAGACTAAGATTATTCTTAACACTAATCAACCTGCTAATCCACATTATAAGACAGCTTCTGACCTAATCATCATTGTAATGACAGTACATGCATGCATGGTAAACACTAGTTCATGTTTGCATGCATATATTATAACATATGATTTCCTAGAGTTATTAATATCAATTATATATGTGTTTTTTTATATGTGTTTATACCGTTTCCTTTACGTCCTCCGCAACATAAACACGTGCTCTTACTTATATATACTATTTTGCAATAATTTTCTATATAAAAACAATAAATATTAAAAAAGTTAAAAAATTTATTCATTCTTAGATTAGATTTATCAAGCATCAGAATACGTATAGAAGTAAAATGAATCCGTATTTACGGTCCAGGACATTCATATATTCTTCCATAGTTATATATCCGTGAACAGAGAACTTGATAAGCAGGTGAGTTTCAATATGCTTCCCAGCAGTTTGTATAACTTGAAAACCTTCAAATTGTTGCATGCATATTCCATTTATATTCCAGCTGGTAGTTTTGCCACCGATCAATAATCATACTAGACGTCTTTGATCTTTAAAGAACCAATTACAGCTTTATGGAAACGAAGTACTAATTTGTTCTTTATCAAATCGTACATAACATTGAGTTACAAGTAACCATTTGTATTCGAAAGAGCGAAAGAGAGCAGTAAGGTGCCATATATATTGTCTCCAAGAATATTTCAACATACATATTCAAATTTTAAATTGGAAGAAGCACAAGCAGGCTGATTTCCAAAAGTAAACTTTGAGCTACGAAAAATGCCTTTTGAAAATCCTGAAAGTAACAAGTTTATACCAAAGTACAGTAAAAAAGGATTATGGATGGAGAAGAAAATGCAGGAAATCCCTTTACTTTCGTTTCAAATTTTGAGTAATAATAGAATATATATTTTGTACAACCTTGATAAATGTCTATGCTTAATGAATTAACAACGATCTGGGCTTCTCTTATGTATAGCCAGCTAATGATGACAGAACGCAGCTTGAATAATAAGAGAATAATCTAAAGAATTTTTCCTACTCACATAGTTCCCGACCAATCTGCTTACTTGGCACTCCGTTGTTGTTTCGGGCTTCTTCACTGTCCACTTGGCAAACCACTACAAGAGACGTAACCCAATTCATTCTCTCTCAGAGCTTCCTACGCCTGTGCTATTAGTTTATATTTCATTCATTTATTTATTTTTAATGAGTAACATTTATTAATAATCTTATTTATTGAATATTGAGGTTGATTATACATGTGTACATTACTTTCTCTCTCTCTCTCTCTCTCTCTTAAGAAATTAAATATCAATTTAATTCAAGACTGCATGAAAAAATGATGTTCACGAACCAGACTTAATCAAATCCAAAATAATCAAATTAGGTTTGAGAAGTTGTGATTCACAAAATTCTAAGAGGAGATTATAAGATGGGACAAAATGGGACGGATTAGATCATGCTTCTTGGTTTGGACTAAAATAATCATAAATCGTAGCAAGAAGAGACTTATTCCTAACAGCTTTCTTCAAAACCATTATTAACCACTCATTATAATTAATCTTCCTATCTATTAGACTGCAACTCGTCCTCATTAATTTTCCTATCCATAAGAATACAAAATTTGACTCTTCGTGTAAAAGTTGTGTGGACTCTATACTAATCTTAGTGAAACCCTTGTTGTGGCTATAATCCAAGTTCTACAATGCTCGGAAGATCATATAGATCACATATATATCCTAAAAATTTATTATTAAAAAAAAATCCAATTAGAATAATCTCTTTGTGAATATATTAAATTCAAGAACATTGTTATATACATGTAATAAATTGATTGATTTATACCGTAATCTCTAGTTAGCAAGGGCTAGTCTCGTTCGAATTCGAAGAGAAATTGTTGAATAATATTATGTCTCTCAAGTACGACAAAGGAGAGTAGATGTCAAGGTTTATGAACAAGCGTTTATGGTTAAATGAGAATTTAATTAGTGGCTAGAAAGCTTCATTATCTGGCTTTCTAAGAGCTGGACATGTGAAGAGGACCAACAATCAATTGGAGCCACTTATGAGTTGCATTCTTTTGTTAGAAAAGACGCATCCCAACCAAACCGTATGAACAAATTTGTAGCTATAATATGTGGATTAAGCTGTCTCCAACTATGTAAAGTTCGAACCCAAGACAACCCCACATCATGAATTAACTAATTATGCCTCTTTTCAATGTGACTTAATCAAGTAGTTCTTCATCAACATATTATTTCATTAAGGATGTATAAATGGGATTTGTTCAAGTAGTTAAATTCGTTTTGTCAAATCGTACAAGTAATCACATTGCAAAATTTTATTGCTTGGAATGATGTCCAAGGGGTGATCAATATCTAAATGGCACTATAATTCTTGGGCCACATCGAAGGTCATACTCTAATTAGGGGAGTATATTGAAAAATACTTAAGATTGTAAACATTTTGATTGCTTAAATAAATACAGTAACTTACTTATCCGTTGATGTTGGCTTGTCCGTCCGTTGATTGATTACAGTCCAACGATGTAACCACATGAGCCAATAATTCAATGATTTTGACTAGACAATCAAAAAAATATGGGCTATCATTTTTCAATTCAACCTCTTAGATTTGATTGTTTCTTACAACTAAATTTTATATAAAGATATGAATTGCTTACATATCCAACTTTAGGAGAGTTGTTCTAAAATTTAGCTAATTTTTTTTTTTTATTGTCCAACTAACTAGAATGATGAGCTTATCGTCCATCATACATTAAAAGTTTATAATAATAGATGATTTGCTCTCTGAAATTTCGTAAGAGTCGATGAATGATTCATCAAACTCTTCAACTTTGACAAAAACATAATTATGTGTACTTCAGTATCTCATATGAAAGAGTATTTATATCAACAAATTAAACCTAGTTAGACAATAAAAAGAACATTAAACTTGCTAAAAATCAAAACAACTGTCAAATTTGATTAATTTTCTGTAATTTCTAAGGATTCTTTTATCATTTTCATTAATATTTGCAAAAGCTAAAGTTATTTTCACCAAACTGATAAACTCATCCTCCCACCATTACCCTAAACTTAGGAGAGGGTTTTATTCCTTATAATTCACCCTAATAAACCAGTAAAACTGATAGAGAAAAGAAAAATTAAAATTTAAAAAATACTTTTGTAATCTATTTCCAAGGTTGTATCAGAAATTTATCTGTGCTAACAATTTAAAGCTCTTTTCAGAAATCTGTCGTGTTCAATTTTCTTTTAGAAGTATTTCAAGTGCTTTAGTTTAACAACTATTTCCAAATATAATTTTCTAGAATATATTTTGAGAGTTTTCTTATATTAAAAGCAATACTTGTTTAAAGCAAACACCATAAAATAGATAAACAAATGTTAATGATAGCACCAGAGACACTATCAAACGCGCACTATAACTTATAGCTATGATCCTGAAGTTAAAAATCACTTGGCAACCATCTTGTCCAGATGCAGTTATCGAGTAATGGAGCACCACATTGCATGCTCCATGTGCAGTCACCATAAGAATGACTTGAGGACTTACCCTATGGTTATGGCACTCAATTGGAGCTATAAATATGCTTTAATCTAATAAATCCAACCGTTGTTAAGAACCGGATAACATAGTATTATCCATTAAAATATATATGCTTAATAGGGTCTCAACAAGCAAAAGGGCATTTAAGTAACCGTCTCCAAGAAGAATACAGTAGCATCATAATAGATATGCTTACAGGTAAAAGTAATAGCTAAAGTAGCAATTACACATACCCATATTTGATATCCAGTAAATTTAAACAACAATTCTGCCATTACAAGAGTAACAGAAGAAAAGGGAAACTATTCTCTGAATAGCTAGAATTCATGCAAAACCTGAATGAGGCAAAATCTTCAACCGGCTTGTGCCTGCAAAGCAGGAGAGAGAGAACAGAACGAATCATACAACTGAGACTTGTCAACTGTTACAACAGGAAGTTCTTAAGGCGGTAAATAAGCAGGGCATATTGTTCTATAACTTATCATATCGTATGGTAACTGTCCTACTTCTTGCTGTATTTCAGATTTAGTACCTGTTTCTTAGCTTGTTCATGTGTGTGACCGGCTAGCAATGTTGTTGGAAAGCCAATCTAAGCCCTCATAAAGGCCCTCTCCGGTGGTTGCACATGTGCTCTGGATGTACCTGAAAGAGGCCACCAAACCATGTCAGAAGAATGTCTGCAAGTTCCAAACCAATTAGCCTAGATTTCTTATATACCAAATCTCACTTATCTGAAGTAGGTAAAATATATTCTCCAGCATTTTCATCATTCAAGATTAAGTAAATTTAATAGGGGCAGGGGATCCAGTTTTAGGTCTTCATATGATCTGTAATTTCCATTTTGTGAATTGCTTCACATACCATCTCATTCATCTAGCTCGAGAAAAAAGTCTGAATTTTGAAGAAATGTTTCTTAAGGATAGAGAGAACTTCACATATGAAGGATTACAGAATATTTGAAAGCATAAAGGTATTTTACCAGTGTCGCTGTCGAAGAGAATGAAGACCAAGCTTATCAGTTATTTCTGCAGCATTCATTGCATTTGGAAGATCTTGTTTGTTGGCAAATACCAGCAAAACAGCATCTCTCAATTCATCCTAAAAACAGGATAACCTTATATTGTGTTATAAAATATTTAGGCAAAAAAAATTCTAATATTTGATCTATTTAATTATACTCAACCAAACAACAGAAAACTATGCAACTGCAGCTTACATAGATAAAACTGAAAATGCAAAAAGCAGGCAAACCTATCAATAAGCAGCAGATATAGGGAGATAAGCTAAGCCGTTGATCCTTATGAAAAGCTTACTCAGCAGAAAAATTGTTTTCAAGCTACTGATCTACTTCGAATTTCTTTTGGCAAGAACGCCTTAAGACCAAAAGCAGTCAGAAATAAGGCCAAAGTGACAGTTTGCTTCCGCTATTGAGTTATATATAGACACACACACACATACTGCAATTCATATTTTAACATAATTATGAGTTGCAACTTTATGAAACCAACGACGAAAAAAAACACAGAAGGAAAAAAAGGAGTATAAAAAAGATTAAAACGTTCACAAAAGAAGAAGTCAGAGTTTCAGTAATTCTTTCAGCAAGCAAAAACCTTAAAATATATTCATTGGGAAACCACAAAATGCAAATGACACCTACAGTCAGTCATTAGAATATGCACAACGCAAAAAATAGTTAAGCATCGATATCCAAAGCAATAGTAACAAAAACGAGCAATAAGACATTTTAAAAACAGAACATAAAAGTAAAGTGATAGCGGGGTCAACTCAGCACTATTAGAAGTTGCCATGAAAAATAGCAAAACTATAAATCACACCAGAAAATTTAGCGAAGCAAAGATGAAGCATAAAATGGCTGAATACCTCATTTAACATTCGATGTAACTCATCCCTTGCCTCAACAACTCTATCCCTGTCATTGCTATCTACCACAAAAATAAGACCCTGAGTGTTTTGGAAATAGTGCCTCCACAATGGGCGGATCTGCATTTGAAGAAAACCTACTTTTGTAAAGAACTTCAATTATAATGAAACAAAATTAAAAGACCATTATAAAATCTTGTAACATCGTTTCAGGTGTGGCACTACCCGGATATCAATCAATGTAAAATGCAACAAACAAGTTCATGAATCTTTATGGTAACATTAAAACAATATGTAACTTAGTTATAAATGCAATTTTTTCCATTGAATATAACCCATATAAATTATTACCTTCTTGCTCTGCCATACAATATTTCACATGCTAAAAACAACATTCTAGTGTTAAAATAACGATATAATTCACATGGAAAAGAACAAATTCAATTAACTCTAATGCGATTACAATAGAAGTCCACGTATTTTGCAGCCATATATATCCCAGATCCCAATTGTCACTCTTCTTAGTGTTTATATTCATGAATTGTAAAAAATATGAGGGAAAACCATGAAAACAAAGACATAAAGTAACCAACACATGCAGTATAGATTTCTAGCCTTCAACATCCTTCCACCATTACATTTTTGAAATATCTATACCTTATCCTGACCACCAACATCCCAAACAGTGAAGCTAATGTTCTTGTATTCCACTGTCTCCACATTAAATCCTGCAAACAACCATTCCTTGCATATAAATATCATACATTGAAATAATAGATTAAACCTGAAAAGCCTAGCATGTTAAAATTATGAAAAGAGCTCCAACTAGGAAAATCCTATTTCTCTGTCAAACCCCACCTACTACGACAAAAAGGACCACTAACATCAATTCAACCAAACAAAAGGAAAGCACCCGCGAAAAAACAGCTCATTAACAAAAGGGAAGCCAATGCTCCTACTTCACCAATTACAAAAAGCGTATCACGTACCAAATTGAAAATAAGACCCGGAACATTAACAAACTCTTTAACATCACCATCATATTTTAACCGAATCAGCCATTTGGATGGCCCATTATTTATAATAGACTAACAAGTTCAATACATTTATGGATGTAATAAAAAAACATACACAGCATGCAGCAACCACCTCTAAACTCGCAAATCAATATGCACGGCTAGCCACGAATTCACTATCCAATATATACAATCAATAGAATAATTTCATCTTCACCTGTTCATCTCAATTAATCAATTCGCAACATAACGTACAAATCAAAACTAAATCATATAATCATGAACATAATTATACATAAAAATATGAAAATACCGGAAAAATTTTCCAAACCCCCAAAGTTTGGCTAAGAAGGAGACCCTATTGGTTTTGAAATTTATTAGAAACCCCTAATAAAATAATCAATATCACCACAGAGACCACCCCTATTGTCATGAAACTCATCAGAAATCATCCCTGCAATCTCCGTCGGTTTTCTGAACTAGAAGGATCCGCCTGAAAAGAAATCATAATCCCACAACACAACAAACTGTTTCTTCCACAAAAACTAGAGCAGGTACAAACTTATGGTCTATAAAACGAATGACATGGCAAAAGCACGCCATATAAAAGGATGAATGAGTGAATAGGAAGAATATATGTAGAAACTGACCAATGGTAGGGATGGTGGTGACGATCTCTCCGAGCTTAAGCTTGTACAAAATAGTGGTCTTACCAGCTGCATCAAGACCCACCATCAGAATCCGCATCTCCTTCTTCGCAAAAAGCCGACTGAACAGCTTCGTGAAGCTCAACCCCATCTCTGTGTTTGCTTCCTCTCTTAGCTTGCTAATATGGTAAAGAAACGAGAAATGAACAAATCTGGATGGATATTGCAACGAGCCCGATCTATTTGGTTCTGTTATGTTAATCACAGATGACTTTGTGATGGTCAATACGAAGGCCCTCTTGGCCTCTATTATTATTATTTTCTTCTTTATTTAACGGCCTCTAATCATGCGAAATCCCGGGTAAAATAATAATAAATAATAATAATAATAATAATTCTTTAACCGGATTTTCTTATTTTTATTATAAATTTTAGAAAATATTACAACCAAATTTTTTTTTTTTCCAAAAAATACATAGGTATATTTTACACTTCAAGGGATATTTTAAAATTATGCAAACCGAGGTTTATTAATCATATTCATATTTGATATTCTTGGTTTCAAAAAAAAAA
>JANKKB010028169.1:0-13424 GCA_026225775.1 Bursera palmeri | reverse complement strand
GCAAGTGTGATGAAGCAATCGCACTTTGGCCGGTGAAGTAGTCAGGTAATAAAAATTTGAAATGTATTACTAAATTTATTTATTTAATAAATTTAAATAATTATATCAAATAACATAATTATATTATTTTTTATTATTATTAAAAAAAAAAAAAGGTCTTATTCACACTATGTCCCTAAACTAGATTGACTAGATTTTTTTCTTTTGATTAATTAATTTCTTATTTCGATTTTACCCTCATGCCATGAAATTGAACGGTTAGTACTTTGCAGGTTTCATTGTAATTTTATCAAACCTTAAGGATTTAATTAATTAAAAATGAATAAAAATAATTATGAAAAATACTATTTAATTATATAATTTTAAATAGTACTAAATGTCATATGGCGTATTAAGAAACTTTCTTTTGGGATCAATTTTTTTCAGAAAAACATCTCCACGAGATCCTAACCTTTGAAAATAATATTATTTTGATTTTATAAAGAAAAAAGAGTGGCTGGCGTATTGACATATTTATTGATATTAAATGAAGAATTATTTACCTGAAATTTGTTTGGGGCTCTTTGTTAGGAATTATGAAGTGCGCATAGTGTTGAAGTATAATTTAGAAATGAGTGGGATTATTTGCATTCAAAAACAGTGTTCCAAAATATATAATTAAATTTGAAACTCTATCGCTCAAGTTTTAATTTTTTATTAGAGAAGGTACACAGACTTATATCGAATTAAAGGTATCAAATCATTCATTATATCATCGTATTATAATTTAAACCTGAAATCATCAAATTAAATTACAAACTCTTTCAAAATGTCTCTTTTTTCTCTTATAAGTTCGTTGTTGTCACACAGATGTAAAGGGTTTATGGGAAATCTGAATAAATATTTGGAACATGATTAATATCCTGATTTACTGATTTCAGATCTTATAATATTTATAAATTAATCTTAATTTCTCTGTAACCGGACTGAAGATATGGTGATATATTTATTTAATTGCAAAATCCTTAAACTTGTTCGCACAAGAAAACTGAACATTAGGTTAACACAAGATCACAAGAACATTGATCACAAGTAGCAAGTAATTTTTACAAGAAAAATGGATGAATGAAAGCTATTTTTTATGTGGAATCATGGACAATAAAAGAACAGATAAGCGAAAGACTCATCTGTTGCTTGCGTGTTCAACCCCCATCAATGTCTTTGCCTCCAGAACATATGCCCAAACACTTTTCAGCTCTTCTTCCATTTTTTCAGATAAAGAGCATGAGTTACAGTCTCTGTGCTTGAATAGTTGAGTCCTCTTCTCTTCAGCTGCAGCCTTGAGAGTTTGCAACTCTTTTACTCTTCCCAATTGGAGTTGCAGCTCTTCTTCCAAAATCTTCATCTCTGCCTCCTTCAAATCTGCCTCAAACTGCTGTTGTTGATACTCAAGAATCACGCTTTCAATTTCTGATTTACCTTTCTCTCTTATCTCCAAGAGAGTTTCTTTCTCTTGGATTACAGCCTGAAGTGCAAGCTCCATCTCTTCCACAGATCTCGAACTTTTCTGTATTTCCATTTGAACAGTTTGCGAGTCGCTATCTATCTTCCAGCATTTCTTAGTCAAGACCTCAAATTCCCTTTTTACCGCCCCAAGCCTTTCTCGACACAACCTCATCTCAGTTTGCAGCTTGGTTTTTTCTTCCTCAGACTTCAGTAAATCAGTAGCTTTACCACCATGATGCCAATTTTTCTGTGAATGGTCTGATTTCTCAATGTTATCTATGGCGAAGAGAACCTTTTCGTTTTCTTGTCTTCGGTTCTCTTCCTCAAGTTTAGATTTCAAGAGTACATGGTTGTTCCTCAATTCAACTTCAGCTCTTTGAACCTTTCCAAGAGCAGTCTCAATTTCACTCTTGCAGGCTTGCAGATGCACGGACTCTTCTTTCTTCTGATTCAAATAAGTCAACGAAGCCATTACCCTTGCCTTTGCTCGAGCTTCTCTCTGTTCAAAGTATGCAACTGATGAAGCGAAGCTTGAAAGAGAGTACTTGAGTGCCAACAACTTATTATCTAAAACAGCTTTTCTTTCTTGAATTTCAGAACGGAGGAGTTTGATGGAATTATGATATTGTTGCTTGACCTGGATATTGTCTTCCATCACTTTAATTTCCCTTGAAAGCTTATCAACCTCACTGAATGCTTTCTCAACTGAACCAAACAGTGCAACTGTATTGACAGAATCTGAAAGCTTTTCTTGTATTTTTCCCAGGTTCATTCGGATCAAATTAAGATCTTCTATGTTCTTTGCCTTGGCGAGGTTCGGTGGCTCTGTTTCCATGTCAACAGAGGTAGCTTCCACATAATTAGGATCTTGCCCGGATTCATGAAACACGTTTACTTTCCCAGAAATACCCGGATTTTCCGATTTGGGATCTTCCCCTCCATGGTTCAGTTCAGCAGATGCAATGTGTTGACCTCCATCAACTTCAACAAGCTTTTCTGGGCAATCAAACTCTCCTGGACCTTCAGCTCTGTGCTGTCCACTAAGAGAAATCATTCTTTTGAATTCATCTCTCTCTTTCATGGCTTTTTCATACAAACCCAATAATTTTTCATTTTCTTCATGCATTTCTGCAAGTTGATGCTTTAGATTCTCATTCACTTTTTCCATCTCAACCTCTTTTTCTTCATTAAGTTCATCCAAATAAATGCTATTGCTATCTTTAGTGCCATTTTCTTCAGGAAGCTCTGTTTTATTCAAACTTTGATGGTTACTTTCTGCAGCTGCACGTTCGTACAATTCAATGAGTTTACTCTTTTCCTCAATTAAGATCTTGTGCTTCAAACGTAGCTCTTCATTCAATTTATTGAGTTCACTTTTTTCTTCATTTAAGACCTCAAGCTTCAATTGTAGCTCATCATTCTGTATGGACAACATAATTGCTGTTTGATGAGCCTCAGCTTCCCTTTGACTTGCAGTAGCAATGGCGTCTACCATTGTTTTCAGCTCAATTTGGCCATTAAAATCGATAATGGACATATTAGTCGACAAAGAAGGAACCCCAATTTCCTGTGTTTCTTCTTTCTTCATTCTAGAAGGTATCTCTTCAAGTTTCTTAACCAAATCACTCACTTGGCTGCCAGATTTCATAAGATTGATATTAAGACATTGAAAACCGGCAAGATAAAATCATATCAGAATATTAAACGATAAATTAAGAAGCTGCAAAATGATTAATATTTTGCTTAAAGCAAAGATATGCCTAGCTCATGAAATAAACCAACAGTAATCTATCTTAGAAAGAGCCAGAACCATTGGGTCAAAGAGTAAGTTAAAGGTAGCACTGGCTCAAATAACTCAATAAAGCATTTAAATATCAAAACAAACTTCCAGAATAATGTTAGAGTGCTTAGTAATATGTGGGTCCAAATTCAGTCTGAAAAGCCCAAACTAATCTAATTACACGTAAGGGGAGTTTCAAAGGGCTTAGTAATATTATTGGGTTATTGGGTTCTAATTTGTTAACTTAAGCTTTTCTAGTGGTAACTCAACAAATACAAGAATGAAGGAGAATGAAAATCACCTCTCCAATTTCTCTTTCTCCTCGAGGCAAAGTTCTAATTGTTTTCGGAGTGTTTCCATTTCATCCTGGTTTTGAATAGCCTGCAACAAAAGAAAATCATCACATTAATGTGAAATATGGAAGTTTCAGATGAAATCAAGTTAAAAGTTGAAACATAAAAGTTCATCAAAATACATCAAATTACCTGCAAGCGCAGGAACTCATTTTCCTCATTAACTGAAGAGCGCCACAGGATTCCTGGTTCCTGACATAAAATAGAATTTACATTCAATTTTTGGCATCAAGAACTGTTTAATGCTAAAGGAACTATTCTTCCTGACACATACAGCATAGTCAATATAAGAACAAGGAAGCAGAATCATGGAAATTAATTTAAAATTTTGCTTAAATTGCAAGATGATTAATATAAAGATAACATACTATGTTTTCAGTCTCAAACAATGCATAGTCATTAGTTTACATATTAATTGCCAATGATTACTCATGTTATAACATATTCCAAAGAAGTTAAACATAGCATTAAAAAATAACAGACATGATGTATATTTTCATTTGATATTTTGGTAAATGACATCTTAAAGACCTGCAAAAAGTAGTTCTTTCGAACTATTTGATAAATTGCTAGTCCTTCAAATATTATCATCTCACTTAATTTAGCATTTACTATTTTGAAATTCACCTTGCCAGACAGAAGTAAATCATCTCCATCACAAACTTCTGTAACCATATCTGAACTAGACTTCTATCACATAAAACACTCAAAAATCAAGATTTGGAACTTCTTACTAAATTACTGGAATCTGTAAATCAAAACAGAGTTCACAATGAACCTGAACTATTGAAGAATCTGATTCGTGCATAAGTTTCCAATCCAGTGCTTCTAGCAACTGCATATTTGATCAACATAAGCATGTCAATTCCAATAAGGATGTGACATAATCTGTAAGGATAAATATTTCGGAAATCATTTTCGCACCTTATTTTCTAGCACCAAGATTTGTTGATTCAGCATCTCCCGTTCACCTTCTTCATAAAATGACTTCAATCTATGAGTACAGCAAAAACAAGAATACCATGTACAAATTAATGTCATTACAATCACTATCAACAAAAGTATTCCCTCAACTAAAAAACTGAAGAATTCCTTAATGATTGAAAAAAATCAGCAGTACAAAGCGAACTTTCCACAGAACTCTAAATAAACAAATAGAGCAAACACCAAATCATCAGCCAGCAAACTGTTCAATATTTCCTCTTTAATCTAACACTTTATCATTATTTTTCCATGCACCACAGTTTTACTTGAGTTGTTTATAGATCACAATGTAATATCATGATTATGACTCACTTTTCTGGGAAGGATAAACCTTTTAGAATTTATATGGCAAAAATAAAAGGATAAAAATAATATAATGTCAAAGTGTATTCACTATTATAGAACTGCAAGACTACCGTCTAATTTCTTCTTTAAGCCGGAGGTTCTCCATTGCAAATCTGGTCACCTCTTGGTTACGATCAACCTGGGTCCTAAGAACTGCAATTTCCTTCAGATATTCTTCTTTTTCTTTCAATAAATGTGTCTCAGCAGAAATCTTTCCGGAAGCAACTGCTTCCAACCTCTTAATTCCCGCTTCCCGAAATCGAAGCCTCATTTTCAAGCTTTGTATCTCATCTTCTCTTTGTTTTGTCTAATTCAAGCAAAATACGATAGTTTACTTTTCAGTAAATTAACATAAGATCTATGTAATTTCCTAATACCAAACCAAAAAAAAAAAACTCATAGCTAAATATCATGACCATGTAGAGTCTAGATCAGATCTGATTATATCAATTAAAAGAATTTGGATTGTAATTTTGCACTTTTTTTCTTTTAACTTTCTATTTTGAGCAAGTAAAGCATTGATTCTATTGGTCCCGGAATGTGCAGCCACCAAATCCCTTGGATAAAAAAATGTTTTTATTATTTTTTTATCCGACGTACCAGTTGCATAGCTGCCTGATTTTCAGCAGTCAAAGCCTGTAAAGCCTTGTCTTTCTCCTTTTCCCTCTTGAAAGCCCCAACAAGGGCAAGTTCATAGTCTTTCTTCTGGGAAAAAAGTGAAATAAATTAACTGGAAAACAATTAGTCTAAACCAGAGATTCCTTCAATTTCAGAAAACAATAGAGCTCACCTGATACATTCTTTTATCACAGGCAAGTAGAGGACTAAATGATCCATGAAGCCCTTCCCACTTAAAGGATCCCGGAGATCCTGTAAAGCTTGCAGTCAAAGTATCATTAACCAAACTTTCAGCCCCTCCGTCGACTAAACCTTGTAAACGAGATACTTCTTTCTGAAATAATGCATTTGAAGCACGTAAGAGCAAACTAAAATCTCCAAAAGTGCTACAAGAAATAATTTACAAAACCATTCAGGCTTAGAAGACGAAGCTATTTTTTTTTTTAAATGAGGACGACATGAGGCAATCCATCTGTTTTTCTTTATTTAGGAATAAATTATTTTGGTGTGTGATGCTTACAAGAATGAACATTCCTCTAATCATCTTTTCCTCCATTGTGGTATGGCCTAAAATGTAGTGGCAGGAGCTTGTATAGAAGCTAAGATGTTATGGGCCATCCTAGGTCCCTGTAATGCATTTCTTATGGAATGTTTTAGTTTTTGGAAGAGCAAAAAGCTCTTTGGAAATGTGTTGTTTTCTGCTATTCTTTGGGTGATTTGCCTAGAAAGAAATAAACAGTGTCTCTGGCTAGCAAAAAGAGGAAAATAGCATTTGATTTGGAAATAGAGTTTCATTATCACGATTATCTAGTTTCCAAAACATGTCCATTATATATCAAAAGAATCTCAGCTTCAGCATGTGGTAGATAAAATTGAAGGAGTGACTAAACCATAAATGAACAAGAAAAAACTTGTTGAGAAAGAGATGACTAGAACTGGTCCAGGGTGCCAAAGGCAATTTGTAGTTCAAAGACCCTCTTTATTTGTACAAAAATATATAGTCAGAAAACCACTTGATAAAATCTGAACCAACACTTACCAATTCAATCCATAATCTTTCAGAAAAGATCTTAAGCAAAGAAGTGAAGTTGCCAACCGAGAGTAACTACAATATGTAAGAAGAAATGCAGGGGAAGAATCAAAAATTGATCTCAATACCTTAAGCTGTTGAATCTGCATCCGCATAGCAATAACATCTCCAGAAGCATCTTCATTTACAATAGCCTGCAGTAAAATTAAAAACTAAAATTATTAAACCATGCAAGTGTTAAATAAACCCCAACAGGAAGTCCCGTAATGACTTAACCTACTATTGGAATTATATATATAAAACAACACTATAGTCCGCCCAAAGTCTTGAATATAATAACCAATCTCTATTTGTTTAAATAACCAAAGAAACAACGTACAAAACTAAGCAGACAATAGCACATACATTATTTTTAATAAACTTGGCACGTTGAGCAAATTTCAAAGTGCTGAGTGTCTCCATTGAACAACTGCAAGGGACCAAAAAAGTTTCATATATTAATATGCTTTTTAAAAAAATGAGTCAATTAACTTGTAGGTAAAATGAGAGAGCACAATGCAGTGAACTTCAACTTCAGATAAAACTGCATCTATATACTAAAAGATCTTTAAAAAAAGGAAGGTAAAAAGTACCAGAAAATTAAAATAGAACAATAAAAAAGATTTTTCTGTAATTAAATTATTCAAATAAGGATGCAAAAACAGAAGCCACTTCAGAATTTTAAGAAAAGTTTATGCATATTGGTGATACAAACTACAACCTTGAATAAAAAGCACAAAAGATTTAGTGGGAACTCACCAACTCGATGGACTGATATTAGCAATTATTGTTGTTTTTGAATTCCCTCCCAGTGAATCCTGAAAACAAGACGATCCAAATGATTAGTTAATTTGTTTTCTTCTTGCAGGTCTTCAGATGATAGTGATGTTATAAATTATTCCCTAAGTAATAAATTTATATATATAAGACACTTATGCTCTACAAAATAAAATAATATCATAACTAACTGTAACCCCAATTATGCCATATAGAAGAATGCCCTCGCAAAACTTCATGTTCCTTAAACCTATATAACAAGTATAAAAATTTACTTCCCAAGATTATTTTAATCTCCGATGACCATCTACCTGAAGCAAAAATGTAAGTTTTGAATCACGGTAAGGAACATGGAGCGACTTGCCATTGGAGATATTTACAAGATTCATAATCACAAGTCTGCAAATATCAATAAAGAAAACCATAATCAAATAGTCAATATTTCATTAACAAGACAAATAGGTGTTGAAAGGTAAGGACAACATACCCCAAGGTCGAAAGAGACTTGTTAATATTAGTAGCTTCCTTGAGACGTTCTCCTTCAGCACCAGAACTCTTCTGCCTGTGTAATGAGAGATAACTTAAACCGATGAAGAAAAAGATATTATCTTCTTCCACAATCTCGAAAATGTTTCCATGTCATTGTACCTTTCAGAACCCGCTAAATCGACAAGATTAAGTCTAGCAAACCGATGATGAGTTACCCCCTGGGACTCCCACTAATAATAAAACACAATTAGAATTTAAAATGTGCAACAAACTAACATTTACGAGATATAATGAAGAAGCTCAAAAGAAAGTTGAGAAATAAAAATAAAAACAAAGGATTAGAAAGTTACTCACCTGACTTTCAATAATGCATGTAAAGACACTATGAGAACGGCTACTTGCACGATTCATATTTGTGGCAGCAACTTTTCTATTTGCAGCCCCCTGAAACATGATTCAGTTTTAATTACCCTTTTTGTTCTTTTTCTTTTTTTTTTTTTTTTTTTGGCAGAAAATGGAATTATGAGAAAAAGAGCAAAAAATCTCTAAATTTCCAAAACCATTGCAAATATTAGAAGTTTTACGTTCAGGAAAAAATTAATCATCTGGGAAAATTCGAAGAACCAAATTGGCAAAGTTCTATGTTGAAAAAAGAAAGCATGATGCTCTCTTTTAGACATAAACAGTTAGCCAGAGCTCCAATAGGAAAGACCAAGGAAGTATGACCTAAAAGTGCAATCAAATGATTTACTTCAAGAACATTTGATTTGATATTCAATTGGATTTTTTGTAATACCAGATCGTCAAAATTCTGGATTTTCCTCAACTTTTTACATGTTCACACTCAAAAGCGACAAATAGAAACTTTATCTACAAGATTACAGAATTTAAATGTAGTTCACCAATTAAACTAACTGCAAGTGCTACAGAAGAGTTACTCTATGCACACGAGCTTTAATATGAATAAATAGCCATGGGTCTAAGGATACTAGTAGTGCATGATAAACTGCAGCTACATTGGAATCAAAAAGAAGATTAGAAAAGATTAAAATATACTTGAAGAAGTTGTTGAATCACATCCCGGGCACTTGTAACTTCTATCTCTTTGAGATTCTCAACATAAACACCTTTCTTATTATCTTCTCGTATCTGCAGTGTACAAACAAATAATCTACGTTAACTTATTTAATAGAGTAAAAGAAATTGCTCATAACATTGAAGACATGTATATGAATACCTGTACGTTACTGGAAGATGGGTCCAAAAGATCAAGAATCTGTTCATTATAAATTTCCAAAAATGAACATTTACAATTAAATCTTAACTTTTCATCTTTACGGGCACTTTTTTCCTGCAACAGCGCACATTAGCGATTAGAAAATGATTTATATCATCCTTGCAGTAAAGATCTTCAACTCTAATATATTAAAGACAGTGACCTCTACGATAGAGAGGCAAAAGAAAAATCTATAAACCAAATTTTCTATGTATAAACTGTTCCATAGGAAATCTAAAACTTCATAATGGCATTAAAGACGGTGCAAAAAGATATTCATTTCAAAGTTTTTCTTCTCAAATACATAATTACATAATACAGTCAACTTTAACTCCTTGATTAGATAACCAAGATTAGTTGGCCAAAAGTTAAAATGGTAAGGATTTTTTTCATTAGATTAAGAACTTCGAGCAAAGAAAACCAATCCGTTGTCTAATCCCAAAGTCCACCCATTATTAGTGATTCTTTTAAGATTCTACACCAAAAGAATATAAATTCATTTTTTCCCACAGAATATCATAATACCTTTTGTATTCTTGTAAACAAATATTCGAAGACTCTTGGTGTCATCCCACAATTGACACTATGTCTTTGAGTGCCTCCCTCAATATCTCCAAGCATCGTGTGAGTCTTCCCACTTCCAGTCTGTACACCAAAACAAAAATGGGTCCGAGTTAAATCAAATAATTTCACACTCGCAAAGAAGCTTTAATCAAAAAATATTGATTGTATGCAGTTATTAGAAACTCACTTGTCCGTAAGCAAACATGCAACTGTTGTAACCTCCCATGCAATTTTCCACCATGGGCAACCCAGCAACTTTAAACAACTTCTCCTGTTACATCACTCCAATGAGATCTACCACAAACCAAAGACAATTCAAGAGCAACATGAACAATACAAAACAAGATATCAAGATATCGGTACCTGGCTAACATTCTCATCAGCAACCACATCAAAAGTGAAGCGCGACTCGGGATGCCCTGTCCAAGTAATTGTCTGGCAGCTCTCTTGCCTAATACACTTGTTGTGGCCTTGCACTGATATTTCAGAACTATTAAGAGGACGAATTCTTATAATCACCTGCAAAAATCATCGCGAAAAAACAAACTTTAGTTTACTATCTTCCTTACCAACTAAACCGCGGAAAAAAAAATTGGAATAAATAATAATCAGCCTAAAGCTCACACAATTCTACACACAAAACCCCAAATCAATCAAGAAAACCAATTCCTAAATTAATTTACATCAATAATTCTTATTAAGAAAATATCAGTAATTATTTTTAAAATGAAAAACAAAAAACAAAAATTACCTGAACGTTGTGGTCCTTCCAGAAGGACGGATCTTCACTAAACTCGAAGATCTGAGAAGCTCCGGTGCTAGCAACTGCATTTTCGTCCCAATCACTGATGCTACGAACTGCCAAGGTAGTAGTAGCCTGCGACTGGCCAGGAGGATTGTCTCTCAGAGCCGACTTGAGAGAGAGATCCGGAGACGTCCGCACCGATGGCACGGACTCCGAGGAGGTGGAACGGTTGTGGAAACCGAACCTGCTCTTTATCGCGCTCGCTGTCTCCGATAGAAACGGCATGTCGTTCGAGACTTGAAAAGAGAGTGAGGTTTAGGGTTGAGAAGAGGAAACTAGGCGTGGTTTTGGGAGCTGTGCTTGGCAAGAGGGAAAATTTTGAAATGAGAGTGCAGAGATGATTGAACGGTGAAGAGTGTAATGGATGAACGGCTGGGATGGAGTAGATTTGACTTTGGTGACCGTTTGGGGTCTGGGGTTTCAAATTTTCAAATCGTGGAGCCACTTCTACGTTTATAAAGAGTAAAGCTACATGGAGGAATCAGGAGGGGTGCAATTACAAAAATATCCCGCCAGTTTCAATTTGATGCTCCTGAGATGCTTGACTCTGTTATTCGCGCTTTTATGATTGGTTGAGACTTTGGGCTTGTTTAATTAAGGCATAATTATGACGAGTATATAAAATAATTATAAAATAGTTGAATTACGAATTCTATAATGTAAGACGATGTGACAATTATAAATAGATACCAATTTATTTAAATAAATAAATTTTTATATAACTTATATTCTAAGAAATTTTTTGATACCATCGTCAACATTGAAGATAAAAAATAGATAATAAATAAATATTAGAGTTTAAAGTTGATATTTTTGAAATAAAAACCTAATTTGATATTAAACCTAATTTTATAATCTAATTTGATATTAATTTGATAAGAAATTAGACTTTTTCTTTTTTTTTTTGTTTAGTATAAAATTAGATTATAAAGGATTGATTTTTTATATATGAGGGATATGAATTATTACATCCCATGCCAGAGTGTTACTATTTTCTTTAATTTTAATAAAATTTTCTTCTTCCCCTAGAGGTTTATTTATTAAAAACAAAAAACAAAAAATAAAAACCCAAAACATGACACATTAATAAATTTTCAGCAATGAACCGCTTGATGATATGCATTAGCTGGTTGGATGGTTCAGAGTTAGGATCAATGGTGAAGAAGCTCAGCTCGAAAATATAAAAATTAGTCAAGTTTTAACGGATTTTTATTTAAGAAATAACAATTTTTTGAAAACTTTATCCTCTAGCAAAATTCAATATCAAGTATCAAATTTATCCTAGTTCTCCAAATACAAATGTAATAATTGATAAATTATTCGACAAGTATCTAACATTGTTTGATAATTATCTTACACCATCGAATTGTCTAGTAAACCAACTCGATGACTTTCTTTGATAGCTAGACACTTTGATTAAACAATAAAAAATAATTAAAGTTTAACTATCTAATTTTTTAAAAGAACCGAATCACTTATATCTAAATTGTTAAAGTCTTTATCAAACTCTTCCATTACATCTGTTAGAATATTTGGATGTGTATTCAATCATCTTTCATACAAATAATTTTCTCGGTAATTTGTGGAGTTAGCCTTGATCTCCTCTTCTTTGAGACATTTCCATCTACACTGAAAGCTAATTCTGAAGCTACAATAGACTGTTATAACTTCGAGTTGATTACTAACAAAGTAATATTCAATCAAAATAATTTAGGATGTACTGAACATGATCTATGAACAACTCAATCATATACCCAAATCAAATTGGTGCTTGCAAGTCAAAGAACTATAAATCTAAGACAATCAAAATCACAATAGCAATAATAATAGAGAGACAAGAAATATGTGGTTCGACAATATGACTACATCCATAAAATAAAAACGAATAATCATTTATTAGAGAGAAACACCAAAGAAGAAATACAATAATCTCTTGAGAACTACTTCTAAATTTCTAAATTCTATTCTACAAGAATAATGCATGGATTTATTTAACTTCCCTTAATAAAACTCTCTATTCTGTAGACAAAATTGCTTAGAAAAATCCCCTTACACTCATAGTTATCATTCTAAAAAAAAAAAAAATCATTAAATGGTCAAAACTCAGATTTCTTGTAAATGGGGATATTTCTCTGATCCCCCAATTAAATTTTGAGAAACACTTAACTCCAGACTTTTGTTAAACTAACACTTACCCCCCAAAAATTATTATTATTTCCGTAAAAACTAACACTTATCCTCAAAAATTTGGGGGGGTCAGTGTTAGTTTTTGAGAGATAAGTGGTAGTTTTAACAAAAGTCTAGAGTTAAGTATTTTCTCAATATTTAATTGGGGGGTCAATGCAATTTTTCCCTTGTAAATGGGCTGGCGGGTACTTAACATGCCCAACGTCGCTGCCTTAGTCACTAGTATCGGACTACAGAAAAGTACAGCGAGTCAGTGTTGCAACCTCCACATCCCGACCTCTTAAGGGCATGGAATTTTTCTACGAAAATTCGACAGCAGCTGGAGGCCGCGATGCCAAACAGACATATCGTATTACAAGGGGCGAGGCCACCTCTAAGGTTGGGGAGGCCTTGCCCCTTTGAGGCCTAAAGGTGGCTCCTTATTATAGGCTAATATATGTACGAAGAAAATTATTATGAGCAACCAAATTCATTAAAGTTGATAGCCCAATCAACCATAGAAGTTGAAGCGATAAAATAATAAGCTTTTAAGTGTGTTGTAAAAATAATAATAATTTACATAATATTTGGTAAATCATATTTTCAAAGTTGTTATGTTTTAGAAAGCAGTTTAAAGTTGTTCAATAAATTCAATTTCCAAATTTTATTATTAGATGTAGAAGCATTGCCCCTCCAAGGCCTAAAGGTGGCTT
>JANKKB010028168.1:0-13417 GCA_026225775.1 Bursera palmeri | reverse complement strand
TTATTATGGAAGTATGATTTGTTTATTTTTTGTTTATTTTTTCT
Organism: Bursera palmeri; assembly: GCA_026225775.1. NCBI lineage: Eukaryota > Viridiplantae > Streptophyta > Magnoliopsida > Sapindales > Burseraceae > Bursera > Bursera palmeri. The sequence goes on along the minus strand of JANKKB010028168.1, from coordinate 13,373 downwards.
TTGTGTTAAAATTAAGGAAAAAAATTTCAGCAAGGATAAATATGTAATTTTAAGGGTTAAAATTAGTAGTTGATTAAAAAAAGCAAATTTCAGGGGTCTTGTTGATTAAAATTCCAAACTTGCTTTCTGCCTGATATTAGACCAAAACATGAGGGTAGTGTTTGAAATTGTCCCATATTTCTTTCCTTTTATCAAAACGATGGGGGAAAGTTCCCAATCCTCTCATATGCGAGAAATTCAAGTGTATTTGCATATAGACCTAGCCTCTTTTAGGTCTTAGTAGTGGCCAAAATAATACATTTTTTCTTTGGTTCCCTCTTCTCTCCATGTCAACATTACAACAAAATGAGTAACAATACATCTACAACACAGTCCATACCATCAGAAGTGGTAAAAATTCATTGAGTAGATAAAAATGAAAAATAAAATATTGATTTTTTAATAAATGAAGTGGCAACCACCTATCTAATAACATTATGTCATGTTAAGTTGTATGGATTGAGTGGGAGAAGTTTATTGTGGATGTAGAATTATTCAAACAAAGAAAATAAAAAAAAACATATTAAAAAAATATGACTAAACTATTCACATTTTTTGTCATGAGAATTAAATGTTAATAGAACATATAATATTCTCATGAATATTTATAAAAATTCTTCCTATGACGAGAACCAAAGCGAATGATTTTTGTATGTATATATATATAAAAGGAAATGAAGGAAAAAAAAAAAAGGAAAAGGAGATGGGATGAGATGGTTTACTTATGACTTTCTTAATTATATTTGTGAAATGAAACAATCAATAATCAAGTTCAAGTAGGTTGCAAATAAGAAGAGAAATGAGAAAAGAATATTGTGTTCCATAACTACTAAAAAGATCAAAAGATAAACATACTTGTTGGTTTATTCTTTTTTAAATAAAATTAAAAAAAAAACCCTAGAGTCTTATTTCACTTAAAATAACTTTAAAATAATTAAGAAAACAAGGAAAATAATTTTGTGTTACTCTTTTTTTCTTTTTAAAGAGATCTTTTTTAAGCTATTATTAATAAATTCTCCTAATACTTATTAAATGAATTAAATATAGTACTATATTCGAGTTAGAGAATTAAAAATCTATATATGAATTATTGTACAAATTAGTTGTATATATATCATTATTCTATATAAAAACTTGTTTCAAAATCATTTGAAGAAGTGAGGAAACGGGTCAAATATTCCATTGAATGTTGAATACTCCACAAAATAAAAAAATAAAAAATGAAAGTTGATTTTGATCAATTTGGCCAGACCAAATTAATCTTAGGAATACTCTTTATTGACTTCGACCTTTTCTTCGATGGAAGTTGACTAGGTCGACGCAAATTTTATACGAAATAAAGAATTGTGATCGTATAAACTTCCAATTATTCTATCAATTATATCACTATCACAACTTGAGGCATCGATGTAAACGGATCGCTACAACCACATAGTTTAATTGAAACCTATGAAAATACGATCAATGGTTGAAATAGATAAATTAGATGAATATACGGGTCATCATATTTTAAAATTGAAGTAAAATTAGATGAATAGCTTATCTTAATTTGAAAAAAAAAAAAAAAACAATTGGAGAAGGTAAAAAGATTTACAAAAATAGTAAAACATAACCAAACATGAGAGATTTATTGAAAATTAATAGGTATATCTTTTTTGTTAGCGTAAACAAATTATCGAATTGTCGATCTGTCAAGACCCTTATAGGCCGGACCATTAACCAATAAATCTATTAATTCTTCGGTTATTTAGAAAATTTAAAAATATATGTCAAATTTTGATTATTTTTCACAAAACTCTTGATTCTGATCGGTAGCTTTGGCACTTAAAAGTCAAATTAGGATATAGAACGAGTAATAAAACTAGATAAATTTCGAGAAAACCTTAACCTCAGGTTTTTTCTAAACTAACATTTATTCCACAAAAGTTATATTTTTTTCTCTAAAAACTAATATTTATCTTCAAAAATCTGTACAGTAAGTATTACATTTTTAAGAAATAAGTATTACTTTAACATAAGTATAGGTTTAAGTTTTTTTTTTTTTAATTTAGCTGCGGCGTTAGAGCAAATTTCCCGTAATAAAACGGAGGGGATCACGGAAATGGAGTTTGTCCAACTTATCATTTTGTTTGATTCAAATCACAATCAAGTCCCAAACAAAACTCCGTGCGGGGACCGAAGCCCACCAGCTTCTGTAAGTCAAACATGACCCGCATCATCGTGATTTTGATCCGATTCTGTGTTGACTTCACTTATCAAATGAAACTGCAAAATAAAGGGGAGAAATTATCTTACTATTTATAAGAAGACCAAAAAAATTATTTAAAAAAAAAAAAGAAATGATAGCTAGGGTTTTTGTTAATTAAATATTAATATTAAAACAAATTAATGTTGGTTGTTGATATAGTTTTAGGTTGACTGGGAATGTTTAATAATAAAACAAATTGAGAAAGTTTATAGAACTTACAACTTGGGAAATTCTACATAAACCTGAAGTGAATCAGAGAAGTTGAACAACACAGAAATGAATAGCCTTTGTTTAACCTTACTTGTCTCTTTACTTTCTTTCTTTGCAGCTGATCTCTCTCTCACCACTGCCTCCTCTCCCTCTCCTTCAAATGTTCCTCCAACAACATGCCCTGTTGACTTCAACTATGTGCTAACAATCCCATGGGACACCTCTGGTTGCCCTGACTTACGCTTACAACAACTCAACACCAGCAAAAGCAACAACAACAACAGCACAGATGACAAAAACCCATGTTGTCAAACTCTTCTGTCTCTCTTTGGAGTTGCTTTAGCTAAAAATCTTAAACAAGCATCTCTATTTCAACTTCCAGACTTGCCCACCTCCATTTCTTGCCTCCAGGAATTCCAAGCAAAGCTCTCAGCTCTTTCTTTGCCTGACAACTTGGCCTCTATTTGTTTTAATCCTATGCAGTTTGTGATCGCACCTGCTCTCTGTGCAGGTATTCAGACAATCAAGGATTGGGAGAACAAACTCGGCAATACAACACAGTTTGATTTGGCTTGTAAGCCTGATCTTACTGATCATAGTTATTGTGATGCTTGTATTTCTTCAGGGCTTGAAGTTCAGTCACAGTTGGTTTCTATTGATGGCAATAAAAGTCATGCTACTGATTGCCTTTACTATACAATTCTGTACAGCGCTGGTATCGTTAATGAGTTAGGCCCTGAAAGTGAAGGAGCTTTGACTTGTATTTATTTGTTGCCACTGAAGTCCAAAGAGGATTCTTCAAATAAGAGCCATTTAGCTCTTGTTGTGGGCTTGACTGGAGGTGCGGTTGCAATCCTAGCCTTGTCCATTTTGTTGGGCTTGTACTTTTGTCAGTATAAAAAGTGGAAGAAAGGAAGTTATGAGTCTGGCTTAGATTCTGCTTCCCATATAGAGGATCAAGCATCCAGGCCAAACCCGAGGCCGACAACAGTTTCGATTTGGTTCAAATTTCCGGATATTGAGAGAGCTACTAATAAGTTTTCAGAAAACAATTTTATAGGGAGAGGTGCGTTTGGAATTGTCCACAAGGGTATCCTACAAGATGGCACAACAGTTGCTGTTAAACACACGATAGAGTCAGATTTTCAAGGTGATGCAGAGTTCTGTAACGAGGTTGAGATTATTAGCAACTTGAAGCATAGAAATCTTGTAGGTCTTAGAGGATGTTGTGTGCTTGATGAGTCCTGTGATAGCTATGATAAGAGAGCTGGAAAACAAAGATATCTTATTTATGATTACATGGCTAATGGAAACCTTGATCACCATTTGTTCCCCTCCATTAACAACGGAAATGAAGTTTCTATGAAACCATTGACTTGGCCTCAACGGAAGAACATAATATTGGATGTAGCAAACGGATTAGCTTATCTGCACTATGGAGTCAAACCTGCAATCTATCATAGAGACATCAAGCCGAGAAACATACTATTAGATGAAGAAATGAGAGCAAGAGTTGCAGATTTTGGCCTAGCAAAACAAGGCAAAGAAGAGCATTCTCATGTTACAACAAAAGTGGCTGGAACTCATGGCTACTTAGCCCCTGAATATGCTCTCTACGGACATTTATCCGAGAAAAGCGATGTTTACAGCTTTGGCGTGGTAGTTCTGGAGATAATGTGTGGAAGAAAAGCTCTTGTGCAATCTGCTTCAGGATCTGATCAGCATGCAACTCTGATCACCGACTGGGTTTGGTCGCTAGTGAAAGATGGAAAAATTAACGAGGTTTTGGATGCTTCTTTGTTAGGGGATGATCATTATCTGAATGCAAACACGAAGGCGAAGATGGAGAGATTTGTGTTGGTGGGGGTTTTGTGTGCGCATATCATAGTGGCTTCGAGGCCTACCATTGCAGAAGCTGTGAAAATATTGGAAGGAGATATGGAGGTTCCACCAATCCCAGATCGGCCAGCCCCTCTTGGGCTTCCCTTGCCCCATGGTGATGGTAGTGCTTTTAGCATCTTCCCAGCATTGAGTGAGATTCAATTGCTAACGGGTGAAGGGCTCAGATAATCAAGAAAATTCATGGTTTTGTGCGTTGTATAAATACTTCATATGTCAGCTATAGAGCATACTGAGGCATTGCCAGAGAGTTCCGTAATTCTTTTATGCAGTTTAATAATATTACCCCTAAAGATAGTAAGGCAATAGTTTAATTATGTTTAATTGTGTATCAAGTTATGATTAGGACAAATCAATAAGGCCCATCCTTATTATGTTGTACCACTTCATTACACATTTTACACCAACAATTATTTTAAATTTGCATTCTTTTAAGGGTGACACTGATATTGACATGTTGTATTTACGTCATGTCAAGATATGAACTAATGAAATATTGGTTAACACATATACGATCCATTTATTTTTCATGTCAATACTTGAAATACAACATGTCACTCATTTAATAAATATATTGTAATTATATCACATTTAATTCACCCAAAGTGCTTAATTGGTTTAACCCATTTACTTGTAACTAACACACATTCAACACATTTATTAATTAAAATTATCTTAATGATATAAACCATTATTAATATAAAAAATAATAATAATAATTATAACTTTTTTTATTATAACTTAATTTGTTTGATAATATTAATATTAATAATTATTTATATTATGAGTAACCATATCATAATCTGATAAACGGATTAATATAACATGATTAATTATTCTGTCATTAAATGAGTTTATAGATTATGGGTTGATACAATACGCCTTATTATTTGTGTCACTAAACGGTTTGATATGTTGAATACCCTCAATACGAATACGTACGGTAATTAACAATTGTACCGAGTAACTTAAACACTAACATGATACACAATTAACAAATGAGTGTTGGTAAGACACAAAAAAATGAATATGATGTTTCATTGACATCTTTAAAATGTATTCATTTTCATTTTATCATATAATTCTTGCAAATGGGTTTCTTAAACATGATCTAAAGTGGATCGTTTTGAATTGAGTGAAAATAAGAATGGTAAAAGAGAAAGGCCTCATATATATATAAAATAATATCTTTGAAATCAGTTATTCAAAAGAGTTGAAAAAGAAATTAGTTAAAAAAAATTTAATCACCGAAACTATTTGTTTAGTTATTGATTCAACCAACGTAGCACTTTGGTAAAAGAAAATAATTAAATTATTGAATGTTAATTGAATTCCTACCTAGTTAATTATTTTTAAATTTCTTAAATAAATCAAACATTTTGGAATTCGGCAATCCATATCCAAGGATCAAAGCATGTTTACACTAAAGAGTTGAAGAGGCTCGGATTGAATTCATTAAGATATTATTACTCACTTCTTATTTTATTAATTCACCTTTTGATAAAATATAATTTATGCATAAACTCAAAAATGAGGGTTATTGGTCAATGTGATTATGATCTTACTCACTTTGATTTGATCAATTCATTTTTACATAACAAGTTTTTGCAGAATAAATTAGTGTACATAAATAGCTTGCAAGATTAGTACAATTACTTTATAATATAACGATTAGAGTCATGAGAAAGCTTTGATTTCATACATGCATCAAATCAATGAGGATTTAACTGGGATGCTCCCATCCCACAACCAATTTCTAAGTTTTTGTTATAAATTGTTATCAAAGTTGACTTATAGTAACAATAACATAATAAAATTCATGTTCAATCTCCGAGTGTTAACAGAATATCATACAGAGTGTAATCCAGTTTAATTCTCATAAACTTAAAACGAAATGTGGATGGATTTTGAAATACTTAAAATTAAGAAAAAAGTATGCATAGGAAGTTTGTCCAAATTAAGCCTCAAACACTTTGTATGCAATCTTCAATTGACAATATATATATATATATATATTTAGTCCTTATTTACCTTGTCTGTACAGAACCTGGAAAAGACTTGGCCTGAAGCATTAAAGTAGCTTCTCTGTATAAAGATTAGAGCAGAGAATAAGCCAAAAGTTGCAGAACATTATAGAAATGAATACCCTTTACGCAACACTTCTCTTCCAACTTTCTTTATCTGTTCCCTTTCTTGGTCTCACCACTGCCTCTTCTCCTCCAAATGTGTCTGCGGCTACATGCTCACTTGACCTCAGCTATGTGCTAACAATCCCATGGGACACCTCAGATTGCCTTAATTTACAACAATTCAACACCAGAAACAGCAGCAAGAACCCATGTTGCCAAATCCTTTCGTCTCTTTTTGGAGTTGCTTTAGCTAAACATCTCAAACAAACCTCTCTATTTCTATTCCCAGACTAGCCCACCTCCATTTCTTGCCTCCAGGATTTCCAAACAAAGCTCTCAGCTCTTTCTTTGCCTGACAACTTGGTCTCTATTTGTTTCGATCCTTTCCAGTTTGTCATCAGACCTGAATTCTGTGAAGGTATTCGGACAATCAAAGACTGGGAGAATAAACTTGGTAACTTGACTCAGTTTGACTCAGATTGTAAACCTAATCTCACTGATCTTAGTCAACGTGATGCTTGTAATTTCGTTGGGATTAGAGCTCAGTCTCAGTTGGTCGCCATTGATGGTAATATAAGCCATGCTATTACTAGGCTTTACTATACAGTTCTTCATAGTGCAGGCATTGCTAATGAGTTAGGCCCAGAAACTAATGGAACTTTGACATGTGTTTTTTATTGCCACTGAAGTCCCAAGTCGATTCTTCAGTAGCTCTTGTTTCTGGCTTGATATGAGCTTTTGTAGCAATCATAGTCTTGTCTATTTTGTTGGGATTGTATTTTTTTTGGTTTAAGAAATGGAAAATAAAAATTTATAGGGTAAGTTCAGATTCAGATTCTCATTTAGAGACCCGCTGAAAATACTTTTAAAAACTCTTTGCCAGGTGTTAGGATTCGAAACCGGTCCCCCTTGCACCCCCATTTGATCACTTTACCATTTGGTTACAAGCCTTTAGTAATCTTATTATGTAAAATATTTTATTTATTACATTATATGTATATATAGATTTTTGACAAAACTTGGAATGATAGAATTTAAACCCAGCACACACTCGACCAAAATTTCATCCCGCCTCTTACTGCTGAGCCACAACTCACCTAAGATATATTTTGTAAAAATATTTATTTATTGTATAACAAAACCCGAATAAAACCCAATCCGACCCGAAAAGTCAACGGAGTTTGACTATCCGAAACCCGACATAAACCCGACCCGACCAAAACCCGACTCGACGGGTTCATTTTTGTTAAAACCCGAATTCGGGTCACATTTTCTCGACCCGTCGGATTTCGGGTCAACGTCGGATTGGGCAAACCCGATCCGATCCGACCCGACCCGTGCCCACTCCTAATCACATCATATGTAACAGCTAGAACCAACTGAAATCTAACATCCCTACTAATTGTGAGTGGCATAAATCCATCAACCCAAACAAACTCGTACCAAAAAATATTTGCTATGGAAAGTATCCATCACAGAAAATTAGAAGATGTTGAATTTACAGAAAGCATTAAATTTGTCCTCTACAACCTAGCTGCAGGATTTTTTGATTAGCGGATCATGCATAATTGTTTTCAAGATAGCGGATAAGCAAATAGCTCAAACTCAGAACCAGCAGCCACACAAAGAAATGAAGTCATCATAGAACTCAGAAAAGAGGGATAAATAACCCTTTGTATTGTGTTGGGTCAATATCATTTGCTTCAAGTTTTTGGGTGTAGAACTGCAAGTAATGTTAAGATATTCTAAGAAAGAGCCCCTTTAGTCTCTCTCAGAACTCTCTATATATAGAGTTAATATACAATAACATTAATATACAATAACATCAAGTCCCGGCTTAAATTCAACTTTTAGTCTCGATTTTCCATGTGCAGAGCATATTAAGTGTAAACCAAACTAGCCTTTCTATTTAGCTCTGACAGTCATGTATGTGTAGGAAAGGATGAGAATGATAACCTTGATGATCAAGAGTTGAGCATCCAGCAAAGTACCCTATCAGGCATATAACGAAGGCAATCCGCCCTTTTTAATTATTCCAATCAACAGATTCCTGCAAGGACAGATTGATAAGTAGCATGAACAAAAGAGTCAATCAAGGTATACCAGCAGTAGTGATAGTGAAAACCAACTTGCATTTGCTGCTTTATGCTGTCACTGTAGCAAAACTCCCCTGTTTGTCTCTCCTCACCCTAGAGCCGTAAAAATGAAAAGATGGAGTGGTAATCATATATAGATGCATTTAGACCCAATACAAAACAGAGAAAAGAAATAACTTCTCGAAGATAAAAGTTCACTACCACCTCATGGAAATGAGGAAATAAAGCTCCTTTCTGTGATTAATGTACAATATTAGCTAGCAATTCTACATAAATTCGAGTAGACCTGAAAATAATATCACCATCAATTAATGGACACAATGGACTCCCATTCTGGCAAATTGCCTCTTTTAGAAACAATCGATCTCCCAAAGTAACAGATAGACTTCTGATCTAAGCAACAAGATTGGATGACAGTCTTTAATGAATCAACAGCATGTAGACAAAAACCAATACCAGCCAACACCCCTACAAGGGCAAAATGATGGTTCTGAAGTTTTGATGCTACATGGCAAACTTTACAGTTTTTTTTTCTTTTGTTTTCAAGCAATACACCACCATCCATCAGATGTTATTTTTCACATGGGCCACTGCGTGAAGCTAAAGAGTTAATACAATTCCTTGAAACACAACAATCCACCTTCATATTATGAAAATTCTTAATCGTGAAAATTTTCATTTGTTATTATCATTACAAAGACCATAGAAGGACTTGGGTTGTGGCCTAATGGTCGGCATGTTAGTGATTTTATTCCAAAGTTCAGATTATACAGAAAAAAATCATAGTTAATAAAGGATTTTACTCCTAATTGTTTAAGTAATACCTCATTCTCATTAGAAACTTGAGACTTCAAGAGCAAATTCTAACAGAGCAAAATGCTACCACCATAATCACTATAATCGAATTTCAGATTTGCTAATAAAGGCAGATAAATCAACTGCCTCATTTACATCAAAGCTTCAAAACTATTACGTTTTCTATCAAAATTGATGTGGGATCAAAAAGCTGGGCTGATTTACAAAGAGAATGGGATTGTTGAGTTAGTAATTTTTAAACCATTTTCTTGCTCGCTTCTCTCAGCAATTTCCTTTAGGCTTGTCCAGTTTTTTTTCCTCCTCTTGGTTGAAGCACTTAAAGTTTTTTGTGCATTAGCTGTGGCAGAATTAGTTTCAGATTCAGCTGGCTTTTTGGTTCCAGATCTGTTTCTCTTTCTCTGCTTCGCATCCAAAGTAATCCTAGTCCTCACAGTAGGAGTTATGGGACTGTTTGAGATTGGAGAATCTCCTGCAATTGCTGGCAAAGTAATCTCATCCACCTTAATAACCTCATCCTTGCTGCTTGTGTCTTTCTCCAAGCTGGTACACATCTGAAGAGTGGACTCAGAACAGTCTCGTTTTAAAGATGGCTTTGTCTTGGGAGGATATAAATCTTTCATGTAGCCTTCTGGAGTCCCTCTCTTAAGATTTCTATGTGAACAGAAATGGCACATAAAAACAACATTATTCTTCACAGAGATTGTAGATTTCTTATGTTTACGCCGTGCCTTCACCTGGTTCTTTTCAATTCGTACGGTGCAGTTAAAGCCAGGCTGAAGAATTGTCTCACATCTGCCAAAGTTAAAATTTGATAATCAAGGCAACCATATAAAAACTCTAGCCTTTAGAGCAGTCATGACATGCCTTTATAAAGAAAAAGTTTTTTAACTATATATTCAACCTAAACAAACAATTACGCAAACTGGCATTTGTGTAAGTAAAAAATGGGACATATTGTCAATCCAACCCCAAGTTTGCAGGAAGCATCTAGCATGTTCAAATGCAATTCATTTCTACTCCCCCTACTGGGAAAGAAAAAAAATCATATGTTTACAATTTAATAATTAATCTCAAGATGGTCCAAGTTACCAACATAAAAAGTAGAGCTAATTAGTTTGAAACTATCTGCAGATTACATCGTATCAAGCTCTCCAAGAAGTCTTAAATGCTTGAAACTTTTGCCCAAGAACTGAATGAAATTTTATGACACACATCTTACTCTTCCGAGAAAAGCAAGATACAACTATCTATAAATTTCACATCTTGCCATGCCTTATACTCTTAGAAAAAAGGAGGAGCATATGCCAGCCACATGTTAAAAGCGACAGGTTGATGCTTAACACAAAAACCAGGAGCACACAGCAATTTTTCCCCTGTCTATCCCATTACTTTTGATGCAATATATTATGCCCATCTTATGATCCATTAAACGTAAAATGACTCAAACTGTGAAACTAAGATATCCTTATTTGACAACAAATCAGAAAAACCATTAATTAAAAGTGACAAGATAGCGTCTTCAGAGGTTTCTGTGTGCACACTCCTGGTTACACCAACTTGCTGCACAAACAGATTCAAGTCAAGAGGTACTAACACCTTCAAGGTTGTATATATGTATGAAACATGTCCCCAACCAAACATCAAATCCCTTTCACCAAACATTAAGTATACAATAACTCAGAACTAAAAGGAAGACAAACAAAAAGACTTTGAACAAGCTTATTTGTTTTCTTATGGCCAAGAACTGGATTAAATTAAAACATATATATTAATTAGATTCGAAAATTAAAAAAAAAAAAAAAGTACAAATTTGTATACAATGTTTGAATATATATAAATATATATAAAAACTAAACATCAAATAACCTCCAAAACTAGCTATAACTCTTATAGAACATTTCAACTAAATGCATTCACAATCAATCATAACAATAACGAAATCAATATATACAATTTATATACAATTGCAAAAAAAAACTAATATCAATAAAGTTGCAAAGTATACTAAATAAATTTATGATTACACAAAAAAAAAAAGTAAATAAACAAAAGTAAAGCCATACCTTTCGCAAGAAAACAAAGAAGGGTCTGGTTGCAATCCCAGGGCTTCGTTTTCGGCAGCCAAACGGTGCCCAAAAAATGCGGCTAAAGAAGGAACAGAAGCTTGGCCACTGGCCCATAGAGCAAGGTTTTGCAAGTGTTCAAGCTTCAGTTTGGACTTGACGTTTGTGGTTTGGGTTTGCTTCTTACCCAAATTTTCCTCTCTGAGCGAGAGTGGTTGATGAGCCCCTGAGGACACTTTAGGTGCTCTTTTGGCTCCCCCTCTCTTGCCCATGGTAGGCTATTTCTTTTAGGAATTCAGTCGAACAGGCGGTAGGCAACTTCAAAAATCCAGATAAAATAATTTTAACAAGAAAAAGGAATTAATAAAAATAGAAATAGAATAAGAAATCTACAGTTGTTTTGTACTCTTAATAGAATGCTCACTCGTGGGCGGCTGGTGGCTGGCCAAAGTAAAGCGCGGCCTAAGCCCGGCTGGAAGAAGAGTGATGACTGGCGGAGGTTCGGTCGAACGGTGAACGGCGTCTGTGAGGGTAACGATGTGCTGGAGCCGCTTAATATGTGACCAGTTAACACAAACTTATTATTATTATTATTATTATTTAATGCAAACTTATTATTTTAACACAAATTTTAATAAATAAGCTTGAATTTTTAAGACGATAAAATTGTATTAAATATTTTTGTTTTAATTTTTTAAACAATAAAATTGTATTAAATATTATTTATTTTTAGGTTCCCTGCTTGTAATATTAATAAACATAATCTTAAAACAAATACTACAAAAATTTGAATTTTATTTTCTTTAAGGATAGCTTTTATGTGTGTGTTACGAATATATATTTTAAAAAATAGAAATTTATGTATTTCTATAAAACGATCATTAAATTAGTTTAAAGATTATATTAAATATATTTTGTAATAGAAAACTTATTTTTTAAAGTAATTTAATAATTACTTTTCATCATTTTTTAGATTGAGATACAATTAAAAAACTATCTTTCTATAAGATATTTCTTACTCAGGCTATTGGGAATAGACGTTTATTTTTTTAATATGATAGTGAAAAGAACTGTTGAGTTGAAAAGAAAAATTATATTTTAACTTCTCTTTTTCATCTATAAATTATAACAAATCAATAGTTATTAAATAGTTTATAAAATTAAGCCAAAAAAATTAGGGTTTAATAGCCTAATCCTAAAAATTATAGTTAAGGATAAGGAAAAAAATATAATTTAGTGAGACAAATTATGGTACGGCAAATAATATCATATCATGTATGCATTTATTTCTAGTATTTTAATTTTGACATCTTATAAGGGAAGAGAGAAACAATAAATTTATATATGCAAATTATTTAATTAGTGCACAAAGAATAGAGCATAGTAATAAAAAATAAAATATATACAAAAGAAATACATAGAAATTGAGTAAAATGAATATTCGGATTTACGCTTATTTTCAACTCTAAAAATATTTCATTGCTTACTAAGCCTTCCCTTATTTGAGCCTTCCCCAAAAGTGAATGATAGACACATGATAAGAGAAAAACATGTTCATTGAAAAGGAATTTAAAATTTTCATGTCAAACAAGCTTCTTTGGTGCCTCAAACAAAAGACTTTCTAAACATGGTTAGGTAGAGAAAATTGATGTTAGACTTGGTAAATTATATCCATGACTTTGAATTTCATCACTTGAAAGGAGAGTCATGTCAAAATAAAATATTTTCATATTAATTTCTTTGGTGTCGACTTCGTAATTATAATTAAGCCATTGAATTTTGCGTGCACAAGAAAATAGGGGAATTTACTCTGACCCCCCAATTAGATTTCAAGAAAACACTTAACCCCACACTTTTCCTAAACTAACACTTA
>JANKKB010028165.1:0-13415 GCA_026225775.1 Bursera palmeri | reverse complement strand
TGACTCGTATACTAGATTGCACGTCCAACGGTCGGATTCTAAGCTTCCAATGAGTTTAGCTTAGGTCATCCTTTCTTCCAAGTCATCACTTCAAAAAGCTAATAATTAATTTCCTTTCGTCATTGGACAATTGTGCTGCACTGCTCAGCGGCAGGGCAGTGTCTCATCATAATTAGCAAATAAATTTAATTCAAAAAATCTATTATCTTAATAGGCTTGGTCCTTCAGTTACGTAACTGTCTTTGCTGAACTATGTCGTGTTTACCATCGAACATACAGAACTTATTTAAGGTACCAACATGAATCATATTTAAATTGCCAATAACAGAATTGTAATGAAACCACTAAATAATTATTCTTATTGAAATCTGATTAGAACAAAACTAATCTATGCACTGTCTAGCTCGCAAAGTAATAATAAAATCATAATAACTGTAGCGACCATATGACCATGAAATATGATGAACCCAACAAACTAAAATCTTAGCTTCTACCCCATCATATAGTTATTTACATATGACATGAAAAAACATGTCTAGAATGTCAAAGCATTAACGAACATTGCCAAGGTAACCAAAGCCGACCAAAAGGTGAACATGTTGAGAGATGAAGCACTGCTTATAGTGACGCTAGGTGCCATCAATGGTGATGGCGATGGCGATGGCGATGAAGGATTAGGAGTTGGTGCTGGAGTTGGGGATGGTGATGGCATTGAAGGATTAGGAGTTGGACTTGGAGTTGGGCGTGGAGTAACCATGATGTCAACCTTCTGTCCTGCTTGGCAGTGACCAGGAAAGCCGCACAAGAAGTAGTAGTGGCCAGGGCTTTTGAGGGTGATAGGGTCAGAGCCAGTGATGTAGGTAGCTATTGGAGATGATGTTGCATTGCAAGATTGAAACTCTTGTAGGGCTACTTGCTCCACGTTATGGAGTTTGTTGTTATAATTAAACACTGCATAAAAATCCCATTAGAATGTAATTTGTTAATTTTGTTTTAACATAAAAAGATTACAGGAATGATAAAATATTGAACCGACAATACGTGAAAGAGTGAGTACATACCAATAACGTCTCCAGGATGGAAGTTCTTCGAAGCAGCCCAGTCGTTGTAATCAATATCGCCAATAATCCACCCAGCAGAGTCGCCAACCATGTAAATAGCACCTAAAGAGACTCGAAAAAGAGCTTTCAACAGCAAGAGAGCCAATATACTCTTTGCCGAATCCATTACTAATCAACCAAGTAACAGCAAATTAAACAAAAGCCAGAAAGAAATTGTGAGAAAATCCAACTGTGTTTGAACTTTTATATAATGAAGTAAGATTTAAGTCGGTGGGCGAGTCCTAACTTGATTAGATTTACGATGAAGTTGAGGATTTTGGTTAGTTAATTGAATAGGGATAATAACGATATTCAGAGTCTCCATGGGAAGCGTATCAATTAGGAAATGTAAGCTAATAGACACTGCATGAACGTCCTTCAAATGGAGCACACTTGATCCAATGGCTCTGAGGCCAATTATAGAAGATCAATTCCCCTTATTGCTTTCAATGAGGACAAGAAATATATATAGATAAAACGTGTTTTATACATGTTTACAAAATAAAGTGAAGGGCTTGATTCCTTCCATTATAATTCTTGTTTCTAACTCTTTCTTTAAATTAAAAATTAATCAATTGAGTACTTATAAATATGATTGTTTTAAGTTTCCATATATTTTTATGTTATTCTTATTCACAAACTTGTGCATACGTGCTAAATCAAATGTGTTCATAGGTTTATAATATAAGAGACCAAATTAAAAGATCAACATTATGCTTGATCGTGGTCGACAATATTGGAATTATATGTTACCTTATTGACCCGACTTCACATAGGATGGGAATTTTTTTGTGGCTTGTCAACACGACACAAATACAATATGAAATTAATAGATTAAGGTTCACCTTAATCTATATCGTCTTTGTGTTGAGATTATTTAATTCATTTATAATTTTGTTGTATTCAAGTTGACGTTATTCATCATGTTAACTCGTTTAATGACACGATCAATTGCAAATGTGTCAACCCATAAATTTGTCCATTAACATGAATAATTTAATGTTTCATATTAACATTTTTATCTATTTATGACATGATTACCCATTTATAACTCAAATACATAAATATACACAGTTATTAAGCTGTCATGAAAATTAAAACTTAATTACGTCATATTAATTTGTTTATTTATATATATGATATAATTACAATTTTAAAACAAATATTTATTTATGTTGTCAAGCAAATCAAAACATTGTTAGGTCCGATTTGGAACCAAAATCAAAGGCCAATAGAAAAGGCCTAATCTCTATTCAACCTGCATTAACCCATTTTAATTAGGGCAATGAGACCCCTCTCAATTTAAGATGCAAGAATCCATTTTAGTTGGGTAATGGAACCTACTTCCATTCAACATGTAATAGCCTATCTCAAGTGAACTTTATCTCCATTCAACAGACAATAACCCATCTCAATTGGGCTCTATCCTCATTCAACATGCAATAACTCAATAATCTTCATTCAACGTGCTATAATTCATTCTAATCAAGTAATAGAGTCAATCTCCATTCAACATGCAAGTATTCAATAATCTTTATATATTATTGTTCACTGATTATTGTTTACATGTCACTGTTTAATGGAATTGCTCACGTGATACTGTTTTATTGTTTACATATCACTGTTCACTGAGTAATGACACTGTTTGATTGTTTACATGTCATTGTTCACTGGTATTGCTCACATGGCATTGTTTTATTATTCACATATCACTGTTCATTGGTATCGCTCACGTGTCACTGTTCATGGACATTATACTCGTACACTACACTGTTAATAATCGATAATTATTGATTCATAAATATCAATTAATTATCAAATTATCTTATCATTTAATTACGTATAAAATATTTTTATTTTATTAAAACTCTTCTTTATTCTAAAAGAATTATAATCCTACCCTAAATCCTATTATCTCTTATTTTATCTATTTGAATTATGATTTATTCTTATTTTTATTATTTATTTAATTATCCCTTTTATTTATGATAAATCTTAGAAGAGATAGGATTTCGATCTTAATGAAAATCCTAATCTTTCTAAGACTCATCATTATGTAAAGATTCAGGCAAATTATTCAGAATATTTGATTAAAAAAACCTCTTAGAGACTGAGAGTTTCTTGATTCAAAAGTATGCAGTTAAAACACCCTTCTTTCTTTTGATTTCATCATACAAAATTAATCAAGAACACACATTATGGGGCTGGTTTTTTGTGTTTTTTAATGATCTAGAGATGATCTACAGCTAAAACGCTTCCTTCCATATTAATATAAATATGGAAAATATGTATTAATTATGTATAAATGGTTTAAACACATTGATGAGTTAAGTATGTGATATGTGATACAATTACAATACTTTTATTAAATGAGTTACACAAGTTATAACGGAGTCAAATGTGTTACAAGTTTTGACAAAATAATCGGGGCTTAAGACAGTGTTTAGTTTTAAAAAATAGTAAAAATTTAAAAAAAATTAATATATTTAGTTATTTAATAATATTTTATAACAAATTTAATATATAATTTTATTTTTAGTTTGAAGATAATGCTTTTTATTATCAGAGATTTGCTTTTTCTATATTTTATTTTGTTGGATTAATTTTTTTATGACTTTTTTTATTAATATAAATCAAATTATTTATTATTTTATTAATTTCTAAATAAGACAAATAGAGATAAGAAAATCCATAAAAAAGTTCTCAGAATTTAAGGGTGTTTATGTTACATCACCTCAGCTTATAAGTGTTTATATTACTATTTCAAACGTTAGAGGGAGTTTGTTACTTTACCCAAACCTCGTATGTATGTGTCTATGTATTTACCCTGACAATAATTAAATGGGTCTTATAAGAGTTGACAAAAAATTCATTAGACCCTTATTTTAATAGCACATGAATACAATTTGCTAATTCGAATTATCACCCTAGGTGGAATTTAACCTCTAACTTGAACTCATCCGTTGACTTTTCAACATTAATCCTTTGGAATTAAAGGGTCTCATGCCCAACATGTCGGCCCAATTTCATTCAAAGAATAGGTAGAGCGTTTGCAAGTGCACAAAGACACAGAGAAGTAGAGAAGATATATCTCTGCTTAAAAGAGGTGAGAAGACATACTCAAATTCAAATACGGTCAAGTGGCCGAAGCTTTTTAAATAGAGGTCGAAAGGCTGCATTCAACAATTAAATGGGTCCTAGATAGCCTTTGCCTTGTTCTTGCATTTATAAGCATATACATAAGAATGACGATTTTGAAGTCATCTTGTTGTGGACTATTGGCCCTACTAAAAAAGTTGCTTTCAACTTTTTGGCATATCATCCATCCCTCCATCCGACTAATACCAAATTCTCAGTTCAAGACTCAAAAATGTGGGCCTAGATTTCCTTTGACTGTACATTTCTCGCTTTCCGTCTGGATTTGGTAAGGTGAAGCTATCGAATATTTGGCCCACTTGAAATGACGTACAAAAAGACTTGAGCCCATTGTATGATATAAAATGACTACCAAGATGTCATCTCAGTTTGCCGTGCCCCATACCAACTAACTATAAATCATGACAAGCTCCCTTTCAACAACGCCCACTACCACACCCACACTCCATTCCAATGCCTCATTAAGAAAAAATGATTTTGACAAGCTCCTAACTCATCTCTAATCAAGAGTATTCATTAAGTCATCTATGATGATTGGTCAGATTTTACGGTTGGATTACCACTAGATATTGGTCATTTAAGGCCAACAACACAGTGTAGTGATTGGATGTGAATGAATATATATATATATATATATATAGATGGCCCATGATAATATCGATTTGATGTTGTTGTGATTTTGCTTGATTAACATTTATCTTCTTAAAAATAAGATTTTTTTTTATGTAAAATAATATTATATCTAAAGTCTTATATATTTCTTATAATAATATATTATGATAGATGAAATATTAATCTTAAATTAACAATATCACATCATTTGAGAATATATATATTTAAAAGTTTTAACTATATAATAAACATTAAAACATTTTCGAATTCTCATTTCTCTTAATCTTTCGTTGTGGGATGATAAGAAGAAGAAGTAAAGCTGACATGCATAGATTGTGGGGTGAGTAAATGAATTAATATCGAATATAATAGCTTTTGTGATTGAACGCAAGTGTGAATTTAAAGTATAATTGAAAAGAAAAGAGAGCTATATGGTTCTGAAACCAACCCAATACAAGCCAAACAAGACAGGACATGATCATGTAGGTGACCAGTCTGATTAATATGCCAAGAATTTGAAGTGGGGATTAGGAATGGATTGTATGATTTGTACTCTCAAAACAAACGTAGACATGATTTGCTCAATAATCTAGAATCATTAGAAGAAAATGATGAAGATTTGAACCTGTTTAATAGTAGAATATAATGCCAAGTCTCTCCCTCCGTTTGAAAAATGAAATAGAACTAAGAATGTCATAGCTAGAGATCACTAAAATAATAATACAACAAAGTCAAGATCTTTTGCTTTCTCTTCAACTCAATTAATTATTGATGTGAGTGGAATCAGATAGCTAATCTTTGAAAACTGGTTAAGCAATGGTCTCAATTACTATATTTTGACCTTGGGGGGGCATATATATATATTTATATTTATATTAAGCCTGAAATAGTCAACCTGACAATAAATTGCCTTTGATGATTCACAACAAACAGGATTTTATTAATATTTAGATCGTTTTCTCCTTTAGTGTGGCAGATGTTTGAACGGTTCAGAGTATGAATTTTATATTCAATTGTAAATGATGTTATTGGAAAACTTTGGTTCAATATAGATCCTTCTAACGTATTCTAAACACCTTTAGTTGTTGGATTGCTGCTCCCAGTCAAGAATAGTTCAGAACACTCGTAACCCTTTCCCATTTGTGTTGGGACTTCTGTACGGGCAAGTGAACAGAAATAGACATGAATCATCAAACATGGAGTAAAAACGGAACTGTAAACAATTAATATCTCATTGATAGCTCGGGTTAGATTAGATTAGCATTATTATTATTGCTGCAACAAGGCTTGCTTCCCTTTAAGCTAGATGAGATACGAACCCGAAAGCTACCCGCGATTAACATATATCGAATTGTGTATGACTCGTCTTCCGACTTGCAGGATACAAGTTAAGCCGACAATTACAAAGTAAAGTGTTCTAATCTTGTATAGCAAAGTAGATTATGATCATTCTCTAACAACAAGAAGATTGATTTGATTATAATTCATGTTGATGATATTGATAACTTTAGTCTTTTGCTACTGTATTGTATATTTGTACTGCATTTTTATACGTATTTGAAGTTGGAAGGGAGCCGTATATTTGCAAATATAGTGCGTGTATAACATGATCACAACTAAAGCTTGGCTGGAAAATGGATCTTTTCGCAGGTTAGGTGAAGGACAATCATGCATGGTTATGATAGACCTGGACTGGAAAATTAAACTCGTTTGCATAACATGCAAACAATGAGAGAGGAAAAAATACGTTCAAAGCATACTAATTAGTGGCTATTACTAAACAAAATTTTCTCATTCTTTGCATATTTCTCTTTCAAATGGGCTAAAACAGCCTTGCGATCGACATGCACCACGTGTTTGCACATGTGAGCTCTTGAATTCCAGATGCCAGATCGAATTCTCTACATAAGCACGACAATGGTAGCCACATTTCGTGATGCCCACCACCCGTCACTGTGCTTGGAATTCCTTTTGATTCATCGATCCCAAGCATGGTTAAGACAACCAGATATTCTTTGTTTTTTCCCTTATAACAAGGAAGAATGTAACACAAACACATTCTGAGAAATCATCTTCTATTACTGTCGTCCAGACACGTATATAAATATATATATATTACTATAGCTTAGGTTAAAGTTCTTTTTTTAAAGGTAATTTTTATTAGTTAAAGCTTTAGTTTCTGTAATGCTGATGTATTGGAATATACTTTTCTTAATGCAGATCCAGATGTTCAACTTTTTGTATATTTCCATGTTTTTAAGGTTCTTAGTACTTCCCAGACCTAACTAATGACCAAGTCTCCATTGACTTAAACTTCAATGTTCATGTCATGTACCATATTTTACTCATTGATTGAGGCCGATCAGAAAACAGCAAGGTCAACAATCTCAAGCTTTTCCTTGTGGGATTTTAATTTTCTTTTCTTTGTCTTCTATCAAAAGTTTCAGCCCTTAAATATTCCTTCCATATTGAGCATGTATCAGATTGGACATTCCCACTCATTACTTATAACAACCATAATGGCAGTTCAGATTTTTTAAGTGAATATATATGGTCACAAACCATTTGTTAAACTTATCCTACTTGACAGGATATTAAATAAATTTCATCGCATAGCGAGCTAGCTTCAAAGTTTTAACTTCTCGCAGCTCTGTACAAAGATCAAGATGGAATAATATCTCATCTACTTTGGAGAATAAGCATCCATCAGGCTAAATCGTCATACCCATTTTGGATCTCATGCCAGGTATTTATATAAAGAGAGAGAGAGAGCTTTAGATATTATGAACATAATCGAATAAGTAAATATGCGGTCCATCGATGTCCATGATTGGAACTCTGAATTTATGATACCGTCGAGCCCATTCTACCAGATCTAGCTAATAAATAGTGGGCTTGACGTTTTGGTTTACAGATCACTAGGCTATCCCAGCCGCAAGACATGTGGAAAATGCTTGCAATTTGCAATTTATATATATATATATATATATGTTGTTGTTACTGATATTGCTATTCCAAGCATATTTTTCAAACCAGGATAGGATCGATATGTCCATTATTAATTCTCTCTTGTATGAAATACTGTTAATAGATATACAATTGGCCACTTGTTAAGCCTATTTTTCTTGACTTTTTGGTACTCATAGCAGAAAGTATCTACATACTCTACCTATCCCACATACAAGACAGCAAAGGTAGACTTGTGACTTGTGACTGGTGATTTGTGATTTGTGATTGTGAATGACCGATCATCCGAAAGACTAGTGATAAGGAAGAGGACGCAATATAGCAATCTCATTCAAAGGAAATACCTAGCTGGTTGCAAACTAAGCAAAAGTTAGGAAAAAGTAGTACTTGCTGAACAGTAATATTGCTTTGATGGCCTGTGAATCATGCAAAAAATACCAAATAAAGGAATTCAAAGGATATAACCAAGCTAGCTAGTGGTAGCGCTGAATTCAACGGACACCTTGCTAGCTGGTTTTAAACAAAGGAAAAGGTGGTAATGAAAATAAAACATCTATTGCTTGATAAGCATGCATACACAATCTTTGATTTAATGATTATATGCGATAATTTTTCCCACTTCAGTTTTTTCTTCCCAAATTATATGTTGAAAGCACACTTGAGTTTCAATTTCAAAGCCCAAGAACTTAATTTGGAGAGAATCCTGTACATTGACTCTAAAAATTTTATGGTAATGACCAATTTCAATATTCTCACAAAATTAAATTCTCTTAATAATCTCATTCTATAAAGTTATGATTATAGTTCGACCTAAAAAAAAAAGAGATATTAGACTTAAAAAATCTATATGAGAACGTGATATCATTATAAATTTGTTAAAATCAATAAACAAGTAACTAGGAGTAATCTTATCTTCAAAAGTGGTATCATAACGAGGGAATCGATATCATTACAAATTTGTAAAAACTAAAAAATAAGTTAATAAGAGTAATCTCGCTTTCATTAAAAAAGTCATTGTAGATATTATTACAAATGTATAGAAAAGATGAAATTAATTTTATTGGGTCAAATTAATAATATCGGGGCCCAATGAACTAAACCGAGAATTAATAATTGTAATTGAATAGGTTTGAATTGGTGCTAAAAGGGGAAGGGCGTTGGTGTGAAAACAAGATGCGCGCCATCATTACTCTTTTAGAGGTTATGTTTGACTTAGCCTTTTTTTTTTTTTTTTAGGTTTCACCTTTCTCTTTCTGTGAANTTAGCCTTTTTTTTTTTTTTTTTTTTGGTTTCACCTTTCTCTTTCTGTGAACCAAAACCAAACAAAACAAGAACAAGAACACGAAGCGTGCCACAAAATTCGGAAGGTAACGGCGATGAGATGACGTGAAAGCCCAATCAGCAACGGAAACACAAATATCTCCCACGTGCCTGTTGCGGTCAAATGCCGGTGCCCAATCCTGGCCACGTGTAGCCTGATCCTCACCAAATAAAGAAACCGTAAAAGTTGTAAACATTGACCGCCCTAGTAACGTGACTGTGACTGTGACCAACCGTGACCGCCTGTTGCTCGTGGTCAAGCTCAGTCTTGGCCTTGGTTTAGCTATATGTCTTTTTCCTTTATTTTCTTTTATTTTTTTGTAAATTTTTTTCACTTTACGAATTGTTAGAATTATTATGCATACAAAATGTAATAAAATCGTATTTTCTTCGTAAAAGGGTAGGTGAAAAGCTAGTTAATAAAGTTTTAGGTATGTCCCATGATCAATACGTACTTATCTAATTTTTTTTTTTTTTATAAAATGTATATATATATATATATATATTGATTTTGTTTGGAATTGATAGGGGATCTTCGGTTAGATAAATTTTTTAATATTAAAATAAATATATAGTTTAATGCATGAATTGCATTTTTGATAAGAAATTCATTTTTGGTGGAGGGTTGAAGGAGTTAGGGGCAATTAATAAAAGGAAAAAAACGAAAGAGTAAAGTTTATTCTGGTCATAGCTAGAGAGGAGTAAAAGTCTTAAGATAATGGAGAGTAGCCAAACCAAACCCATCATCCAAACAACTCTTTCTCTTCCTCTCTCTCTCTCTCACTCTATAATAAAAAGTAGGACAAAAATTTAAAACAAAGCCTCACTTTCACATAGGAATATATGAAGCAAATGGTTTAACACAAAACCTCTCTTTCTTTCACTACTCTCTTCTCTTGTTCTTGATCTTCTCCTTCATCTATGTCAAATAATGAGAAGAAAATTCCATACAGTTACGACCCTTTTGATTGTAACCCTCAAGGGTTCAACAGGTTAGGCTTCAACTTGTTTCAAAATCACAATCCTTCTATGTATAATCATCATCATCAACAACAACACCACCACCCTGCAGCAGCTGCTACACCCACACAGAGCCTGCAGCAAGCCTTTGATCCCTCATACAGCATGAGCTTCACTGATTGCTTGCATGCTTCCATGGACTACAACACTTTGTCAAAGGCCTTCGACTTGTCTTGCTCATCATCTGAAGTGATCAGCCCAATCGAAGATGGTTCCACTAAGAAAACTACTCGTGCTGCCGTGGCAGATTCAGCTAGGACCAGTGCTGAGAATCCATCAACCCCCAATTCTTCTGTGTCTTCTTCCTCTAACGAGGCAGCAGGTGATGAAGATTCCGAGAACAACAAGAAAGATAAGCAGCTGAAAGGGCGAGAAGATGGAGATGAGAAGTCTAAGAAAGTGTAGGTTATATATCTTGGTTCTTCTTTGTTATTTTATATTCAATATGGTAAAGGTCTTACAACCATTGCAGGGTTAAATAGGGTTTTGTGGATCATTTTTCGTATTTTATGATCAGAGTAGACTTTCAAAGTCTTTCCGAGACTAGTTCCTTCTATGTATTTTCCGTAATTTACTACTATTTTAACAAGACTTTTGCTACTCTAAGTGAAAGGTACCTGGGCAGATCTGTCTGCTATTTTCCTTGTTATCGCTTACTTTTGATCATGGATTATGCTAACTCTATCCTTATATTTTACGAAATGAGAAAAACAAAAGAGGCCAGTACGAAACCCTAATATTACATATCAATTGTCATTTTATGTGATTTTGAAGAAATTTGCATATATATACATGCATGTTCATTTGGATTGCTAGAAACTTAATCAGTTGTGAACTATTTTTCTTAATTATTATGTGCAGGAACAAGCCAAAGAAGGAGAAGAAGCAAAGAGAGCCACGGTTTGCCTTCCTTACCAAGAGCGAGATCGATCATCTTGAAGATGGATACAGATGGAGAAAGTATGGACAGAAGGCAGTCAAGAATAGCCCTTACCCAAGGTTGCTTTATCTATTTATCATTCTCTCAATTTCGTGCACATAAATCTCTATAAAACTGAAAAATTTTATGATTTCTAGATGCCTATTTACCAAAATTTTGTTAATTATGCCAAATATAAAGGAAAAAATATGAATTCAAAACTCAATAATATTAGAACTTACATAGTTTGATTTTTGATTAATTGTGATATAATTTACTTTATGCAATTAGATGTATCGATCATGTTGGTGAATTGTGACTTCAAGAATTTAAAGAGCATATCACCTACTTTAGTTGCATTCCCACCTTATTAATTGCTTAAAACGAATGCTGAGTGCTGCGCCATACAATGCCATTTAGGTTGAAACTGTGTACAGCTTCATTTTTCATCTTACATTACATGGGTTTGATGATAATCACATTAATCTCCTTGTAATCTGAGTTGTAATCTACACGAACAAAATGTTGATGAGTATTCTTCACCTTTTTTAAATATATACTATTGCAGAAGCACGTACGAATCTTACTGACTAGCGTCTTTTATATGTTCACAAAACTTAAAAGTCAAAGTGTAATAATGACTCGAATAAACTTTATCATGTTGAAAGGAGACTTCATAAAGCTAATGTCTCTTGTGGATTGGTTGGCATTGCAGAAGTTACTACAGATGCACTAGTCAAAAGTGCACTGTGAAGAAACGCGTTGAAAGATCCTTCCAGGATCCAACAATCGTCATCACAACATATGAAGGGCAACACAACCATCAGTGTCCTGCTACACTTCGAGGAACTGCAGCCGGGATGCTGTCACCTTCCCTTCTGGCATCTGCGTCGGTTGGCCCCAGCTTTCCCCAGGAGCTCCTCACTCACTTCCTTCCACCGAATATTACGAACAACCAAGGTGTCCCGAGCTCAATGTACTACCAGACTCTTGCAGGTCAGCAGCAGCTCCAGGTTCCTGATTATGGTCTGTTGCAAGATTTGATTCCCCCATTCATGCACAAACGGGATCAATGAACTGATCACTCCCTCATTCTATATTTCATTCATAAAGGGGAGATATTTTCAAGATATATGGATGCATAATCGTGAAGCCGTTGGAGTACGTATACTACTCCATTCATATTCTCCAGGATAATCTTGGGAAACCCTCTTCAAAATTTTGTTCAAACAGTGAATCACGACCAAGTTTTTCCTTTAAAGAAGTGGGAAGGGAAGTCTTTTTTGAGGCTGCCATTTACATGCATGGGAAACTGTAAGATGTTTGATGGATACAATTAATGGGTTGATACTATCATTAAGTTTGTGACAATATTGCACTAATTACTATGGTGGCCTCTTTAACCACTGCTCTGGAGTAGAATATTTGAGATGAGAGGATTATTGATACTCGATAGCTAGCGCTTTGAGCGTTTCTATATATATAGGTGTAAAATTTGGCCTTGTTATTATCTTTAAAAGTCATGAAGTCTCATATATATAGTTCATTAATTAAGTTAGAACTCGGCCTGTTTGATCTCTTCAATTGCATATTAACATCTACTTCCAGTTTTAACATGCGTTTCAAAGTAGTTATTAATTGTCATAAATGCCAATCCAATAACGTTACTGCATAGGTGCATATATGTATATAGTATTGTCAGATTTCAGTAATGAACTACGTGCTGAGCTGATTGTATACCAACTATTTTACTTCAAAGCATTTAATAAATTAAATAAGTATCTGAATGTTGTGTGCTCAACTTTGTTAGTATACCTAGTAATGAACTCTATTTACTGTTAGGGGCAGCAATTTGTATATGAACAGATTATCAAATTTATAAATCCTTTCAGAGAGGAAAATTTATTATGAAGATGCATATGAGAGTGAATTAGCTGTCCACTTCATCTGTTTTTGTTTTCTTAATTATTCTAGCTTGTTGGTACTACGGTGAATGAGCTGACAAGTGATGAATGGCAATTATGTACTTCAGCTGGCTAGATGGAATAGTGATGAGCTAATTAAGTCAGGCCGGAGAGGAAATTATATATAAATATTGGCATGTAAGTAGCTAGCAATTCTGTCCCAGTATTTAAAATATCTCTGAAAAGCTTTTTTCAAAGTCTTAGGTAGGATTAGGAAAGTTGATTACTGGATTACGGAGTATCAAAATTTTATATATGTCTTCTCCTTTGCTATGATACCTCACTTGTAAGGGTAGGTTTGGGTTTTATAAGAAAGGATAACCTCTGAAAGAAAGCTAGCTCTTAGATTATCATTGA
>JANKKB010028164.1:0-13399 GCA_026225775.1 Bursera palmeri | reverse complement strand
TTGTAAACGGGAAGGAGGCCTCGTATTGTTGCTTATTAGCCCATATTTTATTTCAAGAGAAGGATAAAATTGTTGAAAAAAAGAAAAAAAAAAAAGTTAAGCATAAGATTGGGCCAAAATCTAGAACGGACGCCTTGTCGGGTGTCCACAAACCTTAGCCGAGTTTTTGGAATTTGAAAATTTTGGAGCAGAGAAACCATGTCGGAGTGTGAAAAGTTACCACGTCGGGGTGCCGTTATGTAGAAAAACATGTTTTAATTCTTTTTTTTGTCATTAGGTTATGAATATAAAAAGATAACATATTTTTAATTAAGAAAGGGACGACGGCTTAAGGGAGAACGGCTAGGGATAATTTCCTAAGCCTAAAAATACAAGATTCATCAATTCAAGAAGGAGAATGAAAGGGATCTCTTCCCCAAATATGTAGATATTCATCCCTCCTTAGTTTTTTTTTTTTTTTTTGTCATGAACTCTTTAGATTTTTGTGTTTTTAGTCTTGTTTTGAAATAATTTCTTTATTAAGGCTGTAATGTAGCCGAGCCTATGGATTGTATGAACTGATATTATTTCATTGGATTTTTATGGTTAAATTCTTTGTGTTTGATTTTTATGCTTACTGTTTTTATACAACTGATCACTATGTAATTGATTCATAGTTATTGTGTAGTATTGAGAGATATTGCATAATAATTGAACCTATAATCTCACACCATAATCTACATGTAACATAGAGATATTTACATGGGTTATATAAAATTAAACAGAATAATTCATAAGTCTTAATGTGTTTGAATGCTTTAAACTCAAGTTAGAGATAATTGAGTTAGGGATAACAAATAATTCTGTAGGTACTTAGGAGAGACTTATAGATAGCATTATGAATTGTTGTTTTCAGAATATAGACCTAGAATCCAATTGAAGTGTGGTTAAGAAATCAGTTCAGATGGGTGATTTCAATTTAGATTTTTATTAATTTTAGTTTAGTTTTCAGTCCTAGTTTTTAATATTGAAATCATATTTCGTTTATCTAAATAGTAATAAATTTGATAAAATTAGTCTCAATTTATTGGTCCCTGGGGGTTCGATATCCCACTCAAAATTAGGGAAATTTCTCTAAGCCCCTAACTAAATCTCAAGAAAATACTTTACCCCAAACTTTTGTTAAACTAACACTTATCCCCTAAAAATTAATACTGTTTTCTCTAAAACTAACACTTATCCCACAAAAATCTGGAGGATAAGTGTTAGTTTTTTATTAGTTTTTGGGAGACAAATGTTAGTTTAATAAAAATTTGGAGTTAAGTGTTTTCTTGAAATTTAGTTTGGGGGGTTATTGTTATTTCTCTCTTAAATTTATTATATTATTTGATGCGATTTTGTATAATTACGAAAGAACCAACAAGACGATTTATTTCACATGCTATTGTACCTGGCTACAAGATTTGGCACGTTTGATTTGATAGCAGAAATTGTAAAGTTATGCCCTGACTATGGCTACGAACGAAGCGCTGTACCTTGCAATAATAAATGGCAGCGTAAAAATACTAGAAGGATTCATATTGAGAGCGCCCACTTCTCTGACTACTGCACAAAATAGGTATTCCATCTTCTAGAGAGATTTGAGAAAACAATAGCGCATTTACGTGCCTATGGTTAAGTCTTTAAATTTCACTAACCTTCACCGACAAGGTCAATTGGGTAACACTATATTGCAGTCTTAAACCAAAGAAGAATAATTAAGTTTCTCTGTCACTCTCTATTTATGAATAATCTCTTACAACTATAAATGGCGTTTACTTTCATAATACATAAAATTCGCATCGAAAATAAATTTTTGTTTTCTCTTCTCTGCGAGGAACTTTTTCAATAAAATATCATATATCAGTATAATAGATCAGTATTCAGTTATTTCTTCATTAAATTTTGTTTTGCCATAATTTGGCTTAAAGAAGAATTGAATGTTGACCTATTCAAGTTGGCAGAAGAATTAAATGTCTGTCAGCGATGGGTCAAGCAAAGCGTGAAGTGACGACGTAAACAACATGTTGGCCGATTTTGACGTTTCCATCTTCACATCACATCACATCTCCTTCCATTCAAGCCTCTGCAACACATTTGACCAGCACTGCCCTGATTAAAGCATTCCATTCACTCATACAATGATTACTAGTTACTGCTATCACCTATCTATGATTCGGAATCCTTATATTTTTCATTGTTACGGTGTTACCTCAATCACTGCCCCATTTGGGTTGCCGTTTTGAGCAAAACGACACTGCCCTACTGGACAGAATCTGCATGTGAGGAAGAGAATGTCCCCCGTTTTCCACCACTACGTATCAACTCTATTAATCAAATAAATAAAATTTGATTAGGAGAAAAAGGTAAATTATTCGTCTTGTCAATCAATGGCGTACCTATTATATTGCGCACGCGGGAGAGCGAGCGAGCGAGCGAGCGAAAGCGATGGATCCCTAGTGAGGTAACACGATATCATTAAACCCACGCTAGAAGACGTCCAGTTCATGACCATAACCATGACTTATATCTTGGTGGTGACCTGTTCAAACTTTCTTATTAATTTGATATATGTTACTAATTCATGTCACTATGATACCATGCTATATCAAATATACACTAAACTTTGTCTGCACAAAAATATATGAATTTAAATTTTCGATCACTCTTGACTTTTAAATATTGCAATTGGTTGATGCACAGAATTGTTAGGATCATTTTACAATTCAAGGGAATACTTTTTGTTTTTCTATCAATAATAGTATCCTGGTATAAATTTCTATGCTAAACTAATGTGGACATCAAAATTTATGTGGCAAGTGGTATAGCTTCCAAAGTTAGTATAAAATCACTTGGGATGGAAAAATTAGGATAGAAAATTGGGAAGCATATGATTACTCTACAAATAATATAATGTCCAACCAGACATTTCCATCAATTGGCTTAATTGATAGGGGCCACTAAGAAGAATTCTGGTTGAAGCGTAGGTACATTATTACTTGTTTTCTTGAAGCTGCAAGGAGGAGGAAGTTGCCTTGAAAAAACTAAGAAGATGATCAAGTCAATGCGAGAGTCCAAGTAAAGTGATTGGCCTATATTAGGATATATATTTTTTTCAATATGGTGCGCACCAAAGGAGAAGACACTGAGCTCCTCGTCGCCAATTCCAAATTCCTGAATTCTCTATCTATTAGGATATATGTGTTGGAATTTTAATGCACTTATCTCTTTTTATTAATGTTATAGTTTCCAGAAATATCTTGTATCTGGTGTAGTGCTATCAAATTCAAATATGTGTGTGCTGAGTCAATATCTGGTAGTGTATAGTGGTTGGAATTCTCTAGGAAAATAACTAAAGAGTTTCAGTTTTTAATACTTCAATCAAGAATTTCAAAAGAAATACAAAACAAAGCTCTGCAGTTGAAACTTAATTTTGTTTCATCTCTGTTTCAACTTAATTTTGTTTTTCTATTTTATCTCCAACAATATGAACTATTTTCATAGACTCTAGAACAATAGACAAACGACACTAGATTTCGAAAAATTTTGCTTTTTGTAAATTTTGTATAAAGAAAATGAGCTCAAGAGAGCTCAAAAGAGAAAATGGAAGAATTTTTTATATTGCTTTCAAGAATCTTGATTACATTCCAGAGTTTTCCAACTTTTTATACTACTAACTTCCAGCTACTTTAGATTCACATGCTAATTTATTTATAGATTTACACAGTTACAACATAATCTTGTAAATCCAAAAAAAAGAAAGAGTGGGAATGAGTGAATGTTTTTGTTTACCAAATTGAACAATTGTCAATCATGTGCTGATGCAAGAGTAAAGTCATGTCAAATTGTACATAAAAAGTTCTATACACAAGTTGTTTGTATAACGTTACTGCTTTGCTTGTTATGCATGCAATAACAATGCTTTGAAAATCAAATTGTCTTTTAACGCGTGTTTTTAGAGGAAAATGGACTAACTTCCCAATCCTGAGCTTCCTGTGAACGGCTCAATCTTCTTCTTTTAAGAGACCAATGAATTTGACACGAGAAGCAACAACTGGTCAAGGAGCAAGCTGTTGAAAATTAAACTTGACTTTATTCTTGAAAGAAAACAACCGTAACTTTAGACCAGCATTTGAAAGGGCTACAATTATCCAAATCTTTCTTATGATATATCAAATTAAAGTTGCGTGTGTCTAGTTTCTAATGCTTCAAATCATGCATCAATTGGAGTTTTATTGAGAGAATCATGGCCAATTTACAATAGACTATTCAGTTATCACTGGAAAGTAGTGTATGTCTTTTAAAAGGGTGTGTCCTTTGAGTGTCTAAACGTCTCAGTGACTTGAATTGCCTTAGATGTCATTAAATTAGACTAGAATTTTCTTTTGAGTGGTATATAAATATATGTACTAAAACTTTGTTTTATGAAGTAGTGAATAAGAAGAAATTCTTGTTTGAGTTGTCAATCTCATTATATTTCATCTTCCTTGTGTGTTTTGTGCTCACCTTGTTTCTCCAACAAAGTTCCTAGTGAAGCTGTTGGGCTTTTGAGTATGAGATTGTGTACAAGCCCGGTTGTGAGAATCATTTGACTGATGCGTTATCCCGACGCAAAGAAGGCCAAGCTTTATGGATTGTGTGTTCACCAGATGAGGCTCAACTACATGCCTTGAGCGGAGCGGAATGGCAAGTCGGGACAGAGATCCATGAAGCACTAGCTATAGACCCACGATGTTAGGAAATCGTGGATAAGCTAGACAAACGTGACCCTATAGTAAAAAAGTATGAGCTAAAACAGGGGTACCTAAGGTACAAGGGTCGAGTCTATGTGCCCAACGTTTCAGGATTACATGCTAAAATACTTAGCCACTTCCACAATTCCAAGGAAGGGGGACATTCAGGCTGGTTCAGAACATACATGAGGGTTAAATTGTTCTTTTGGTGGGAAGGCATCAAGCGTGAGGTGAAGAACACGGTCAAAGAATGTGATGCTTACTAGAGGAACAAGTTAGAGAGTGGGCGAATAAAAGGTCTACTACAACCTCTTCCAATACCAGAACGGGTTTGGGAGGACGTCACTATGAATTTCATTGGAGGTATGCCTCATAGTAATGGGTTCACCGTTATCTTGAATGTGGTTGACAGGTTGAGCAAGGCAGCCCATTTCATGCCACTTCAACATCCATTCACTGTCAAAGATGTTGCTAGGGAGTTTATCCAACACGTGGTGAAGTTACATGGTATTCCGAGAACTATGCTATCAGATAGGGATGTTATATTCATGAGTGCGTTTTGGAAGGAGCTGTTTACACAGCAAGGCAGTAATTTGATAACTTCATTAGCGTTCCATCCACAGACAGATGACTAAACTGAGGTCACGAATCAAACGTTGGAGCAATATTTATGCTGTTTCTGTTCTGATCGACAGCGTGAATGGACTGAGTACTTATCATGGGCTGAGCTATGGTATAATACAATATACCATGCCTCGATCAAGATGAGTCCATATCAGGCAGTTTATGGGCGAGCACCACCTGGATTACCTAATTATACAGTTGGCACTAGTGGAGTACAACAAGCAGATGATGAGTTATGTGCTCGTGATGAGGCTATAGCTAAGCTGAAAGTTGAGCTGATACGCGCTCAAGAGAGGATGAAACGGTATGTTGATCAATTATGGCGTGAGGTGGAGTTTACAGTTGGAGATTATGTTTATCTCCGAGTGATACCAGGTAGACATCGGACAATCAGCAAGACTACTTTCTACAAACTAGCCCGAAAATACTGTAGACCGTTTCAGATCATACAGAAGGTAGGAACTGTAGCCTACAAGTTGAGACTACCTGCTACTTTCAAGTTACACCTTATGTTCCATGTTTCACTATTGAAGACAAATGTGGGTGACAAGAGGAAGATTATTGATGAGTTGCCCCAGGTTGATGAGGAGGGGCAAATGTTATTATAGCCACGAGAAGCCTTATAGTTCCAAATTGTAAGTCGAGGAGATGCTCGAAGGAAGGTATGACGTGTGCTGATTTGGTGGAATCAAACACCACAAGAGGAAGCCACTTGGGAAGATTATGATGAGATCAAGATGAGGTTTCCTGATTTTCACCTTGAGGACAAGGTGCTTCTCCAAGAGAGGGGGAATGTTGAGGACCTAAGTAAAACAAAACATAACTTGAGGCAAAGAGGTCCCGAGAGCGCAAGAAACAGCAGAGGTTACAAGGCCAAGCAAGTACCTCGGCTATTCTCAAGGAAATAGAGACTTAAGTTAAGGCCAATGGGAACGCAAGATAAGGTAGAAGCAGACATGGTAGATAAGGCTGACTTGACTGGTGCTGAGGTGGCAAAGGTAGCTGACGTGGCATAAATGATGACGTGGCCAAGATGCTAACGTGGCAGTTGACGTGATAATGACATGACATTATTCTTAAGTT
Organism: Bursera palmeri; assembly: GCA_026225775.1. NCBI lineage: Eukaryota > Viridiplantae > Streptophyta > Magnoliopsida > Sapindales > Burseraceae > Bursera > Bursera palmeri. The sequence continues at coordinate 6,941 of JANKKB010028164.1, read as the reverse complement.
AATGACATGGCAATGACGTGGCATTATCCCCTTCAAAGTTGAAAGTTATCAGAAGTCCTATAATGATGGGGATAATGATGAACGTGGAGATAATGCAGGGATAGTGATTAGATTAGATTTATCTTATCTGTTAGTAGTTGCGATAGAGATAGGATTCGAGAGTCTTAGTAGGACTCCACTGCTGTAACCCCACTATAAATAGAGCCTTAGAGCTCAGTTGTAATCATGCACTCATATTCATCAGTTTATATAAAATCAGAGCTTAGTCTCTTCTTAAGCATTGTGCTTATTATCATTCGGTGCTTGTGCGGTCTTTACGGCTCAGTACTTGGGCTTGTCTCTTGTGTGCTCTTTACTGTGTGAGAGCAAGAGGAATGTCGGTGTGTGTTGTGGAGATCATAGACTCCTTAGGCTAATTGGCGTAATTATCATCCGGCCTAGAATCGGGGTCTCCATCAGAGACTTTCTCTGTTTCTTCTACGTTTTCCTTGAGGCATGATGTGTATTTTACCTCTATTTTGAGATTAAATAGCTCTTATTAACTTCCAAGGACTTAAATAAAAATGGGTACAAACAACATGTAATACAATATGGTTCATTGGTTCTTGGAAAACACGCTAAATTTAAAAGTAAAATTTATCGAACACCTTTTCTGTTTGAGTTAATTATATCTATATAGTAGCTTAGGTGATTAATTTAAAAGATTTAATCTTAAACAAGACAAATTTATGTGATAATATAAGATATAACATTTTAGCTTTTTAGGATTGCAGAAGAAATTTCGAGAATTATTCATATTAAGAAAGAAAGACTTAAGTAAGTTTACCAAATTATTGTACTGATTTGGTGAGCCTATCCATTATAAGAATGACATCAGAGGTGGTTGAAAAAAATAAAGAAAAATAAGATAATTCAGCAACCTTATTCAACGAAATGATAATATACGATTATGAGTGTGTAAAAAAGTAGAAAAAATAAAAAATATGATAAACTTTAATATATAATTTAATACAAGTGCTTAGACATATCACTTTAACTTTTATGAGATGATATGTCTGTCTCACCAAAGTATTTTCTCAATATAAAATGTAAAGTCTTTCAGGTCAAAGTCAGCAGCAGGGAAAAGCTTGTAGTGAGTGCTGCAACAGGGAAAGAAGTATAGAGTACTATTGAACCAATCATAGAAGCATGAATGCAGATATAAGCATCAGAATGTTCAAATAAAGAGTGGTTCCAACTTTTAACCTTCATTGGTCTATTTGCAAACCAATAAAGAAAATATGGAAATGATCTAGTGCGTTATAGATCATAAATGTTATCAGCAAATTATTTAAAATTCTCAAATTATGAATATTAATTAGTAATATCGTGTCTTATTAGTACGCAGAAATTTCTTCGTTGAAAAGTATTGGATAAAGCCTAAAGTGATTGGGTCCACTGAAGAAGAATTTCGGGTTAAGTGGAGCTACATGTTCCTTGAAGTTGCAGAGGAGGCAGCTGCATTCCTCCGAAAATGCTAAGATGTTGACAAAGTCAATGAGTCTTGTGTCGGTTAGATGATCTATGGGTACGACAAGGATAGCTATTTAAGACGCTGAGCTCCTTTTCTCAAATTCCAAATTCTCACCATCTATTTGGAAAATTTGATCTCAGGAAGATGGATTCAAAGATGGTAAACGCAATTGCTGGTAATGACATACGTACCTTCACCACTTTAGTTCGCCGTAATGAAGTAATTCTGGCGCAAAGAGACGATTCAATGAACTCGGCATTACATCTGGCAGCAAGATTTGGGTACGCTGAATTGGTGGCAGAAATTCTTAAATTGTATCCTGGCTTGGTTGCTGCTGGGAATAACAACAAAGAGACTCCATTGCATGAAGCTTGCGGTCAAGGGAGCGCCCTTGTTTTAACTTGCTGTTGAAAACAAATCCCTTTGTGGCTACGAAGCTCAACCATGAAAGGCTGAGTGCGTTTTCACTCGCCTGCAGGCATGGACATTACGACATAGTGAAGCTCTTGTTGAATCAATCCTGGTTGATGGAACTTGAGGAAGATCGCGTTGAATCAACTCCTCTGCATGCCGCCATATCAAGAGGACACATTGGTAATCTGTGAATTACTAGATATTTACTTTAATCCCAAAATAACATAATACTCATGTTATTGTACTTTGATATAAAAGTTATATACTTATGTTATATCATTTAAGTGGGAATTTCTGTTTCTCAGAACACGTCTCTTCATGTTTAATGTTCAGCAATATGATGCAGATATTGTTAAGGCTATTCTCGAAGTGCGTCCAAACTTTGCTGGAAGGGCCAACAATAACGGAGTTTCTCCACTGCACTATGCTTCTGGCGCAGGCAACCTGGAGATAACAAAATTGCTCCTGTGTATTGACCCGGACCTTGCCACGAAATATAATAACTATGGCTACACGCCTCTGCACCTCGCAGCTATAAATGGCAATGTGGAAATCCTAGAAGCATTCAGAGTGAGCCCTACTTCTTTTGAATATTGCACAGAAGAGGGAGAAACAGTCTTTCATCTTGCAGTGAAATTTGATAAAAATAATGCATTTATGTGCTTAACAAATTGTTTCAATTGCACCAACCTTCTCCACCGACAAGACCAATTCGGTAACACTATATTGCATCTTGCAGTCTTAAGAAAAAACAAACAGGTGAAGGTTCTGTTCCTCTAATTTATTTACGAGGTTAATTACACACAAAGAGAAAAAAGACATTCATATACAAATTGGTCAAAGAAAGATTACTGGGATCACAAAGAACTGAATAAAATTTTATTTTTCCTGCTGTGGAAACTTCTTGAACTATAAACTAAATGAACTAACTCTGCGCTGGCTACTTCAATGTGTATTTTGACCAGTTTCTAATGTTGTGATCATACATGTTTATCTCTGATTTAGATCTTTTTTTCAAGTTGCTTTCAGTTAGTAAACTACATCATCAATGAGACAACAGTAGACATAAGTTGTCAAAATTGCAGAGGGCATACGGCACTTGACATCGTTCAACAAGCTGGAATTGATGATGTTACAACTAATCGCCTTGAAGAAATGCTAAAAACTGCTTCTAGTATTGGAAGCATTAGGTTTTCTCCTCCAGAAGCAGAGGTTAGAGAAATTGACTCCAAGCTGACAATTGTACATCCTCAATTCAGTGTCAAGGAAGGAAAGAGTGCTAGAACTCCAGAAGATAACCTGTCTTAACGAAAATCAAGAACGGAAATAATAGATTTGCCTATGAATTGGCATCCACATCTCGATCACAGTAAATCCTGTGGGCACTTGCCTTCACTCAGCATGGAACCGACGTCAACAAAGGCTCCAGTTGAGCAGACAGAAGAGAAAACTGGAGTCCAAAGAGAAAACCCATCAGAACCACAGTCGTCAGAGGAAGCAAAAGATTCTCCAAGCAATCTGCGACGACACAAGGATATGAGCAAAAGACGCAGGAAAGAATTGAGTGATAAGTACAAAAGTCGCCAAAATAAGGAAAATGAGATACACAGAGAGGCACTACAAAATGCCAGGAACACAATTACAATAGTCGCCATTTTGATTGCAACAGTTACTTTTACTGCAGGCATGAGTCCTCCAGGTGGTGTCTACCAGGAGGGCCATCTGAAAGGAAAATCAATAGTCGGAAGAACAACAGCTTTCAAGGTTTTTTTTTGTTTGTAACAACATTGCGTTGTTTACATCTTTATGCATCGTCATAATTCTAGTCAGCATCATCCCCTTTCGAAGAAAACAACTGATGAAGCTACTTGTAATCACACACAAGCTCATGTGGGTTTCTATTTTATTCATGGCAACGGGATTCGTTGCGGGCACACTAATTACGATGCCGCAAATAAGAGAGACAAGATGGATGACTGAAGTTTGCCTGGCTATCAGTGCTGGAAGTCTTGGACTTACATTTGTGTATCTTGGAGTTGAATTGGGAAAACACTGGCAGAGGAAGTCCAAGTGGATGGCACACAATGGTAGAAAACAGGGCAAATTGGCTGTGATAAGAAGAATCCAGTGGCCTCCCACTAAAGGTAAAATCAAAGGTGAAAACCGTTCAGAGTCCACAAACTCCGACGTTGACAGTTCTACATCGGTGGGATATCATGCATACTGAACTATATTTACTGTTTGGGAAATTATAGCTGTAATACTATTTTAATTTGGTTTTCCTGCGTTATACTCTTTTCCCTTTTTTCAATATATCCAACTATAAATATTCAAATAGTCAATAGACGAATAATCATTAGAAAGAAACTCGCTCTCTAGATTCTCCAATATCACTTAATATAATCTCTTCCAATTATAATTGGTGTTTACCATTATACTAAGTAAAATATTTATAGGTTAAATGTTAAATGTATTCTTGTGGTTTAACCTAATTTTTGGTGAAAAACATGATTGCTATTTTAATCAACCACCTTAAAGTTATCACGAAATCATCATCTAATAGTTTTCGTTAGTTTAAACACTAATATAATAAGGTATTTTTATAATCTTACAATAAATTTAGTTAAAATAAAAGTTTCAACCTGAATGACTCTTATAAACTTTGAAAAAGTTATTAATAAAATAGACAAATTATTAAAAATAGATGGATAATAACATTTACAACTTCAGGTTTTCAAAAATAACAATATGCACTCTATCATTTAATTATAAGAAAACACAAAAAGTTCCTCATCTTCATCTATTCATCCTATCCTTGACCCATCTTCAACTTATTGTTTCCAATGAAGCTCCGTACCTCTATCTCTTTATCTTCTCTCAAGCTAAACACAATCAACAAAATCCCAATAAAAGGTTAACTGAAATAAACATTATTGTAGAGATGTGGAAAGATACATGAAAGAGATGTGGGAAGATACGTGAAAGAGATGTGGGAAGATACATGAAAGAGATGTAGAAAGATACGTGAAAGAGATATTTAAACAACATCGAGATTAAGCAATGAAACGAGAAATAGATTCAAGACTTTATTAGTATTAAGTATTTGACAAAATATTAGGTTTAATATGTAATCTCTTGTATATTTATGATATAGTAAATTTATCTTCTCATTTATGGATATAGGCAAGTGATCACCACAATATTTGTCTCCTTAGCCAACTAGGGTCAGTAAACTTTAAAATAGTTTCCTTCCCCTTTAGAATTATCAAAATGAAACACCCTATTAAATTTTAAGGCAATTGATTTTATCCAACCTTAGGATTAATTCCTAGCCGGAGTAAGTAACCATCCCAAGCTGGGGTTGAGAACCCTTCCTATCTAATGAAAATTTGATTTATTGGGAAGCATGTGAAAAATGACTCTCAATTTTGGTTTGAAACATAAGCCCCGCATTACTTAGAAACAAGTGAGAGGTGGGCTTGCAAAACTATATAAAGGTCAAAGTTTCACATTGCCTAGTGTTAATTTTGGAGAAGGCTTGAGTTGTTATATAAAAGAGTTTACTTCTTTGGTTATAGGTATCCCACAATACGGAGTGAGTCTTTCTCAAGTATTATATTTAGTTTTAGGTAAATTCCTCTATTATGAGATGGTAAATTTCTCTATTATGAGGTGGTAAATTCCTCTAAAAGGGGTGGTAAATTTTTCTCTAGTGAGGTGATAAATTCCTTTAAAAGAGGTGAGAGTGGAAAATACTTAGGTTAAGTGTGGGGGCAATCTCTTGTGAGAAATAGGGGAGAGATTAGATTAATCCTTTGCGGGTTATTTTAGTGAATTAGAATTAAGAGATCATTTTCGTTCTCAATAGATCTTGTAATTTTTTTCGGGTGTTTTCTTATATATAAAGATTGTTTTACCATTGTCCCGTGGATGTAAGCAGATTATCGAGCCATGTATATCTTGTGTTTTACTATTATTGTTGTGATTGATTGTTCTTTATCTTGCAAACATCATTATTGATCGGGATTGTTGTTTGAGTTATGGGAGGTTATGCTTTGTATTTCTTAAACTGGGTTAATCGAATGTTACTTTGTTGGTATCAACCTGAGGTTTCTTCAATGAGTGGTAGAAGTAAGCCCAACAAGTGGTATTAGAGCAAGGTACAAGTGGTATCCTATTCTCGGTCCAATTGAAGTTCGTTAGAATAGTATCATCGGATACTATTCACATCAAAATAGTGTCACTAGATACTATTCATATCAAAATAGTATCATCAGAATAGTATCACCGAAAGATATTGTTCACAAGTACTATTCATAATCACTATTCATGATAGTATACAGTTTAGTATTTTTGGCAAGATGGCTGAAAAGAGGAGCAATTAGTATGTGAAGGTTCATGGTTTCTATGTTCTTTAATTCAATTGAAGAAATAATCTTAGTAGATGACAGCTGCAGTAATAGATATCCTGATAATCAATGATCTGGCAGATATATTGGATGGGGAACCAGTAGTGATTCCACCAGATTATGATGCAGCAAAGTTTGTTAAGATGGATAGGAAAACTTGTAATATTATTCGTTTATGTCTTGATGTTACAGCAGCGCATAATTATCGTGATGAGACGACTGCAAAGTTGATATGGAATAAATTGTAGAAGACTTATCTCAGGAAGGATCAGATGAGTTTGCTTTACCTTTAGAAAAAGCTCTTCACATTCAAAATTGAATTAGGTAAACTCATGACTGATCATACTACTGAATTTGATAGTTTGTTTTCAGAATGCAAAAATTTATAGGCTTCTTATGATGATAATATAAAGTCTATTATTTTTTACATCATTATTACCTGAGCATGAGTCATTAGTTAATACGTTAGTAATAAATAGGACTGAAAAGTTAGTCTTTGATGATATTGTTGTTACTGTTCTTATGAAGGCTGCTGATCACGCTCAAAATTAACCTTCGGCTAAGCGGTTGTTGTAGCGTAGCTTTAGGTATCGAATCCACAGGGA
>JANKKB010028163.1:2323-13392 GCA_026225775.1 Bursera palmeri | reverse complement strand
AAGCTTAATACAATAAAAATGCTTACATTAATAGCACTTAAAGTATAAAAATAATGATTTAAACTCTTAATAAACATACGCTTTTAAGTGCTAATCAATGGTTATATGTGAAAAGTTATATTTGGATGTACGTACAAATCCATGGATATTTGGATAACACACATTTGATGTTATGTGGATGTATATGAATGATTTGTGGACTGATAAATGAGTAAGCATATAAATATAGAGCTGTTGTTCGCCAAACAGAGAGTTGGCGCTGCGGCATGAAAAGCATTTCACGTCGGGGAGTGGTTTCACGCATTCTACGCCAAGGCGCTGGGTTACTGGAATTCATTTTATAAAGGTCAGAGAGTGGGCGCCGCGGCGTAGAACTCATTCTACACCTGGATTTCGTGAATTAACAATTTGAAAAATGACAAAAATGTCCCATTTTACGTTTTAAAACGTAAACCCTAGCCTCCCCATTTCATTTTTGCACGACAGCAGCCGAGAGTGAAGAGAAAGGAGAAAAGTGAGAAAAGAGAAGAGAAAGAAGAGAGAGAAAGCTCCCCATCCTTCGCGTATCATCAAACCAAGGTAGGGAAATCATTTCTACGCATTTCCTTTCCATTTAATTGGTTTATTTTGTGGGAAGACATTAGGGTTTGACTTGATTTTTGTGGATTTATGGTTGGATTATGCTAAATTGGAGATTGTGTATGGATTTAGGGTTAATAATGTAAAGATTTATTATTTTGGCTTTAGGAAATAGAGATGTGTATTATAGACGCGTATCCCTTTTTTTGAAACCGCAAGCTTCATAGACGTTGTAGTGACTTAAGGATAAATGTGGGATAATAAGAATACGTGAAAGTGTAACACCCGTGTAAGTGCCGTGGATTAGAGATGAGTGGAGAAGTGTGGAATAGGATGAGCACTATGGGAGAAGGTTTAGTTGAGGTTGTTGAGCATTGAGATTGGACATAGAATGAGAAATTAGTGTGAGATTGTTAGATATTCCTTGCGTGAGTTATGAGTTTGGGATATCTGATTCACAAAGTGTTAGGCCTTATTTCGCCCTATTCGATTTAGGATTTAAGGAAGATACTTATAGTGTCGGCCTTATTTCGCCCTACATGATGCAGGATTTAAGGAAGACATTATTGTTAGACCTTATTTCGCCCTGTTTGATACATGATTTAAGGAAAACACTTGTAATGATGTACTAGTGTTAGGCCTTATCTTGCCCTATCTGATGTATGATTTAAGGAAGATATTTTTTGTCAAGCCTTATTTTGCCCTGCTTAATACAAGATTTAAGGAAAACACTAGTAGCGTGAGGATGGTGTTAGGCCTTATTTCGTCCTCTCTGATACAGGATTTAAGGAAAACACCTAGATGGTTTTGTTCATAATTGAGATTGATATATGAGAGCATGTGTGCCATGTTGATTAAAATGCTTATGGATTTATGCATATTATGAGATTACCTACTGGGTTGTGTTTGCTCCCCCCTCCTCCTTCCACAGGTACTAGAAATTGGAGTCAGACTTTTGGCAGAAATGTTTCGGAGTTCACCTAGAGACTTTCAAGGGGATTAGAAATTTGTACATGACATTCATTATGTATTTTGAATTTATATGTAAAAGAGAGTTTAATTATTTTGTAAACTTGCACGCTTTTACAATTTATGAACTATAAATTCTCGCATTATTTACATTTCATTTCATTCTATTTGCATAGACGACCCTTAGGATTCTTGAATAAGGGACTCCAGAGCGCTACAGAGTGGTATCAGAGCACAGGCTCTACATTATAGACCTAGGATATAGGTAAAGTGGTTAGGAAAGGGATTAAGTCTGTGTCATGCCTAGTAGGAAAAGTTTAAGTTGGATTATCACACATGCTTATGATTGCACACATATGTTAGAAAGTAAAGTTAATAATTCTTTGTTTTAAAAGTGTGCAAGTATAAGAAGGCGAGGAAGAAAAGCTTCAGGGGCTTGTACCTCGATAAAAGAGGGTGATGATTTTCTGAGAGCCATGCGAGATGTGGCCAATACATTAGTTGAAACCATGGCAACCACTGTGAGAGACACTCTATGTGTTAGTCAACAACAGGTCCCTGGTATGCGTAGAGAAGGTGTTGAAAAATGAATGAGAAGTGTATTAAGAGAAGTTCAACGACATAATTCCCTGACCTTTAATGGTGAACTCGATCCTATGGTGGTTGAGGATTGGTGATGAGAATTGAGAGACTGTTTGATATTTTGGAGATGGAGCCAGATTTAAGGGTGAGAGTGGCTAGCCACCTGTTGACAGGAGATACACTACAGTAGTAGGCAACTATAGAGAGAATTAGAGAGGGATAAAATCTCAAGTGGAATGATTTATCCGTAGCATTCTTGGATAAATATTTTCTCAAAATTATAAGTTATCAAAAAGAGGAGGAATGTCTGACATTGAAACAAGAAGACATAATAGTGCAGTAGTATGAAGCTCGGTTTTACTGCTTTGTTGAGATTTGCACCTAGTTTAGTGAGTGATAATGCTGTTAGAGCCAGAAGGTTTCAAATAGGACTATGGGATGATATCTGATCCTCAGTGGCTATTATGAGGTTGAGCAGTTATACGGATATAGTTGAGACAACTATAGTGGTAGAACAGGAAATTGGTTAGACCAAGAGGATAGGGGAACCTGGAATACCTCCTAAGGGAACAGGATAGAATGAACAGTCTAGTAAAAGGTAGAAGACACCTTCAAGGAGTTCATCATCTTCTTTTGGTTCTAAGTCAGCACAGAGTAGCAGACCATGTCATCGATGTGGAAGAAAGGGCCATGTAGTTCGTAACTGTCTACAATGTTATAGGTGTGAATAGTTTGGTCACTTACAAAGGAATTATCCATCTAGAACAATGGGAGTTTATGAAACAGCTGATCAGACTCAGTCGATTTTTCAGTCGGAGATGAGGCCACAGGTTAGGCCACCACAGATGCAGCAACCTCCTACACTTTCAAAGCAGTCATCTCAGGGATCTTAGACTGCTCCTACCTTATCATATAGGCCCCAGAGACCGTATAAGAGAGGCAGAAGACATAGACGGCCACCTCAAGGCCGAGTCTTCGCCTTAAGCGAGTCATCAGATTCGATGGATCGTGAGGTGGTGGGAGGTATATTCTTGGTTTTTAATACAATGGCTTGTATTTTATTTGATTCTGGTGCTACATACTTATTCATTTCCACTCAGTTTGTTTGTGCTTTGGGGTTAAAAACTGAAATGTCAGAAAATGGGTTGAGTGTAATGTCGTCAATGGGCAGTAAAGTAGAGATTGGGCGAGTAAGTAGGTCTTGTATATTAGAAATTGGGGGTTGTAAATTAAAATTTGACTTGATACTTATGGAATTGTAAGATTATGATGTGATACTGGGGATAGATTAGTTGTCAACTTTCAGAGTCACATTGGATTACTATAAGAAGAAAGTGACAATGCAAACTCTTGAAGGTTTTGAGTTCAGTATATATGGGGACAAACAAATATCATTACCATATTCTTTGAGAGGTGTGTCAAGGCAAAGAGAGATAAGGAGTGTGTTAGTGGGTATGTTGGCAGATGAAGCGGAAGAACAAGTTTCAAAACTTCCAAGAATAGTAAGGGAATTTCTTGATGTATTCCCTGAAGAGCTTCCAAGACTACCACCTTTGAGAGAAATAGAATTTTGTAGTGACGTCCAGCCAAGAGTTACACCAGTATCAGTTACCCCATATCGTATGGCTCCTACAGAACTAAGGGAGTTGAAGTCTTAATTAGAAGAGTTGATGAATAAAGGTTTTATTCGGCTTAGTACTTAGCCGTGGGGTGCTCCAGCACTGTTTGTAAAGAAGAAGGATAGATCCCTACGATTATGCATAGGTTATAGGCAGCTAAATCGAGTGACAGTAAAGAACAAGTATCCGATGTCAAGGATTGATGATTTATTTAACCAATTGAAAGGGTCAAGATACTTCTCTAGGATAAACCTTCGTTCGAGATACAACCAATTGAGAGTGAGGGATGGGGATGTATTGAAAACTGCCTTTCGTACTCGGTATAAACATTATGAGTTTTTAGTTATGCCACTTGGACTAACTAATGCGCTTGCTGCCTTTATGGATTTAATGAACAGGATCTTTAGGCCATACTTGGACCAGTTTATTATGGTTTTTATAGATGATATTCTGATCTATTCCACATCCAAGGTGGAACATGCATAAAATTTATGAATAGCTCTTCAGACTTCGAGGGAATACGACCTATATGCTAAGTTGAACAAGTGCAAGTTTTGGTTGACTGAGGTAAAATTCTTAGGACATGTGGTCTTGAAGAAAGGAATTTTAGTGGGTCCAGCTAAAGTTGAAGCAATATTGGACTAGGAACGACTAAGAAATATATTTGAGATCCGTAGTTTCTTGGCTTGGTAGGACATTACAGAAGATTTGTTGATAACTTTTCCAGATTAGTTGCTCCAATGACGAGACTAACCCAGAAAAGAGTAGGATTTGACTAGGATGAAGCCTGTGAGCAGGCTTTCCACGAGTTGAAGGTCAGGCTGACTTCAACTCTGGTTTTGGTAATACCATAGTCAAGATTGGGATATGTGGTGTACATAGACACTTCCTTGAGTGGGTTAGGAGGTATGTTAATACAGGAAGGAAAAGTTGTGGCATATGCCTCTCGCCAGTTAAAGTTACATGAAAGAAACTACCCTACACATGATTTGGAACTTACCATGGTAGTAGTCGCATTAAAAATCTGGAGACATTATTTATATGGGGAGAGCTTTGAAGTCTTCTGTAACCACCAGAGTTTGAAATATATTTTCACACAGAAAGACTTGAACCTTAGGCCGAGGAGATTGATGAAACTGTGGGAGGACTATACTTTTCCATCCAGTATCATCCTAGGAAGGTCAATGTGGTGGCTGACGCACTAAGTAGAAAGTCAAGAGGAATGGTTAGCACAGTGAGAGGACAATGGGAAATGGTGCATTCCATACAAGAAGATGATTTTTGGGAAGATGAGCAAGGGGAATGGGTGCATCTTTATGTAATATCAATTAGACCATCCCTTTTACACAGAGAGATAGAATTACAGGCTTAGGACATAGAAACTGACAATATCCACTCATAGATCTTGGAAAATGGGAGAATTGGTCATTGGACAGTTGGATCTGATAGAGGTTTGAGGTTTAAAGATAGAATGGTTGTGCCACCTGACAATGACTGTAGGAATGCCCTCCTATAGGAGTTTCATCGTTCCAAGTTTGCTATACATCCAGGTGGTACAAAGATATATTAAGATTTGAAAAGGCAATATTGGTGGAAAGAAATGAAGAGAAATGTAGTAGAATATGTGTCTAGATGCCTTACTTGTCAGCAAGTAAAGGCCAAGCATCAGAAACCCGCTAGGTTACTCTAGTCGCTCCTAGTGGCATAATGAAAATGGGAGAACGTTACTATAGATTTTATTACTGGATTACCACATTCTCCGAGAGGTAATGATGCGATTGGATTATTGTTGATAGATTGATGAAAACATCTCACTTCCTTTCTATATGTACTACGGATTCAGTGAGCAAGTTAAGTAAGCTGTACATCAGGAAGATAGTGAAGTTGCATGGGATTCCCACTTCTATAGTATCATATAGGGACTCTAGATTTACTTCACAGTTTTGACAGAGTTTTCAGAGGGCAATGGGCACTCAACTGATGTTTAGTACCACATTTCACCCTTAGACAGTCGGTCGGTCAAAGCACACCATTCAGGTTTTAGAGGACATGTTAAGAGCCTGTTATGGACTTTTCTGGAAGTTGGGAAGACCATCTTTGGTTGGTGGAGTTTGCTTATAACAACAACTATCACTCTACTATTGGAATGGCATCATATGAGGAACTTTATGGTAGACCATGCAGATCACCAGTGTGTTGGATGGAGATAGGGGAGACTATTATATTGGGTCCTGAGTTGGTTCAAGCGACCACAGAAAAAGTGAAATTGATACGTTAACATATTATCATAGCTCAGAGCAGACAGAAGAGTTATGCAAATAGGCGGAGAAGGCCTTTAGAACTTGAAGTGGGTGATCAAGTATTTCTGAAAGTATCACCACGAAGAGGACTGATGTGTTTTGGTAAAAAGGGCAAGTTATCTATTCGATACATTGGACTATTCGAGATTCTGAGCTGTATTGGAGAGATGACTTATGAGTTGGCCTTGCAACCACAATTGTTAGGAATTCATAACACCTTCAAAGTATCTATGTTGAGAAAGTATGAACCAGATCCGAGGCATGTGTTGAATTGGAATGAATTGGATATCCACCCAAATGTCTCATACGAGGAGGTTCTGGTACAGATTCTAGATTCTAGAGAATAGGTTCTGAGAGGTAAGACTATTCATTTGGTTAAGGTTTTGTGGAGACACCATGGAATTGAAGAGGCAACGTGGGAATTAGAGTCAGAAGTGTGTAAGAAGTATCCAAATGTCTTAGATATGAGAGGCTGAACTAACACGGGATGTAGAATTTTGAGGGCAAAATTCTTTGAAGGAGGGTAGATTGTAGTAACCTGTAAGTCTGAAACAGTAGGAAATTCATAAGTGGCACCCAGAAAATTTTTCTTTTATGTATTCCATCTCCGTATGTATGGTTATGTGTAAAAAGTTGTATTTGGATGTACGTACAAATCCGTGGACATTTGGATAACACACATTTGATATTATGTGGATATATATGAGTGATTTATGGACTGATATATGAGTAAGAATGTGTGTTGGATTGTTTGTGTGAGGAATTGGATGGAAAAGCATATAAATATGGAGCTGTAGTTCACCAAACAGGGAGTTGGCGCCGCTGCGTGAAAAACATTTCACGCCGGGGCGTGGTTTCACGTCGAGGCGTGAAACCAGTTCTACGCTAAGGCGCCGGGTTACTAGAATTCATTTTAGAAAGGTCAGAGAGTGGGCACCGCCGTGTAGAACTCATTCTACGCCTAGGTACTGTTTGGCACTACGGCGCAGAACGCTCTGCGCCGCGGCACTGAGACGGGATTTCGGGAATTAACAATTTCAAAAATGACAAGTGTGTCCTATTTTACGTTTTAAAACGTAAACCCTAGCCTCCCCATTTGATTTTCGCACGACAGCAGCCGAGAGTGAAGAGAAAGGAGAAAAGGGAGAAAAGAGAATAGAAAGAAGAGGAGAGAGAAAGAAGAGAGAAAGCTCCCCATCCTTCGCATATCGTCAAACCAAGGTAGGGAAATCATTTCTACGTATTTCCTTTCCATTTTAATCGGTTTATTTTGTGGGAAGACATTAGGGTTTGACTTGATTTTTATGGATTTATGGTTGGATTATGCTAAATTGGAGATTGTGTATGGATTTAGGGTTAATAATGTAGAGATTTATTATTTTGGCTTTAGGAAATAGATATGTGTATTATAGACACGTGTCCCTCATTTTGAAACCGCAAGATTCGTAGACGTTGCAGTGACTTAAGGATAAATGTGGGGTAATAAGAATACATGAAAGTGTGACACCCATGTAAGTGCCATGGATTAGAGATGAGTGGACAAGTGTGGAATAGGATGAGCACTACGAGAGGAGGTTTAGTTGACATTGTTGAGTATTGAGATTGGACATAGAATGAGGAATTAGTGTGAGATTGTTAGGTAATCCTTGCATGAGTTATGAGTGTAGGATATCTTATTCACAAAGTGTTAGGCCTTATTTCGCATTGTCCAATGTAGGATTTAGGGAAGACACTTATAGTACCAAGCCTTATTTCGCCCTACCTGATGCAGGATTTAAGGAAGATATTATTGTCAGGCCTTATTTTGTTCTGCTTGATACAGGATTTAAGGAAAACACTTGTGATGATATACTAGTGTTAGGCCTTATTTCACCCTGTCCTATGTAGGATTTAAGGAAGGCACATATAGTATCAGGCCTTATTTCACTCTACCCGATGTAGGATTTAAGGAAGGCATTTATTGTCAGGCCTTATTTCGCCCTGCTTGATATAGGATTTAAAGAAAATACTAGTAGCGTGAGGATGGTGTTAAGCCTTATTTCGCCTTGTCTGATACAGGATTTAAGGAAAACACTTGGATGGTTTTGTTCATGATTGACATTGATATGTGAGAGCATGTGTGCCATGTTGATTAAAATGCCTTTGGATTTGTGCATGTTATGAGATTACCTACTGGGCTGTGTTTGCTCACCCTTTCTCCTTCTACAGGTACTAGAAGTCAGAGTTAGACTTCAGGTGGGAATGTTCCGGAGCTCACCTAGTGACTTCCGAGGGGATTAGAAATGTACCCATGACATTCATTATGTATTTTGAATTTATATGTAAAAGAGATTTTAACTGTTTTGTAAACTCGCATGCTTTTACAATTTATGAACTATAAACTCTTGCATTATTTATATTTCATTGCATTCCATTTGCATAGACGACCCTTGAGATTCTTGAATAAGAGATTCCAGGGCGCTACAAAAATCAACTTCTTTATTAATAACTAAACGTTTAAGATTAATTGGATGTTTCTATCCTGTGGACCCTTTATCATGGGATATAAAAAAGCATATGAGAATCCATGCTTGTGGATTTCCTTCTTACTTTTTTAATATTATTTTCATAATTTCAGTACCGTACAATATATTAATGTAAAATTGTTGTTAAGGATAGTGACAAATTCTCAAGGCACTCGCCCCAATTAACAAGATTACTTTGACGGCCAAATTGCCAAAAACATTGCAGTTTTGACTATTCCACGCAATAACTAATTACTTGTTGTTATTACCGACCCTTCATGAGATTAAACTTTCAAACCTATAGAATCAAATTGTTAATTATAAATAACAAAGTAAGATGTTTTGGTCTTTCTGAAATTCTCTAATTCAAACTCTGCCCCCTTCCTCTTGGAAGCAACTAGTTGTCAGTAAGATAAAATTGTTGTGTTGGTTTATGTCAGAACATGTTCTCACTGGTAATCATAAGAAGTCTCTCCCAATGATTACATACATATGGAGTCAATTTATTTCAGAAATCATCGAGATCGCCTGCTATCATATCCACCTATCTTGCACAGGCGTTATATTCAACCTTTAGATAAATAGCTTCTTCTGAATGTACTCACTATAAATACTTAACATAAATGAGCTAGCTAGCTTTACTTGAGTAAACTCGCTGAGTAGACTGAGAAAAATTATCGCCAACTAGTTCCAAGTACGTAAAAACTCTCTGCCCAGTGAGTGAAATTATCAAATAGAGCTGGAGAAGAGCTAGTATCTCTTAGAACAACGGTATAGCAAACAATATAATGTCAATAAGAAACTAAAGAGTGAAAAAGAAGCATATCAATAACATTACTAAATATTCAACTCAATTTCATAGGAAATGGAAAGGCTTTTGAAATCCTTTGCTAGAGATGTCAAGAGTGCAACCGAAGAAAGTCGAAAGAAACTCATAGCTGCAGTTTCGGCAATGAAAAAAGGACCAACGATTTTGAAGAAGCCAAAACTCAAATATACGTTCCCAGTCCGATTAACATCATCAGCAAATAAGGTTTCAATTTCTTCCTTCTCTATTCAACAGTTTTTTCTTCATTTTTTTCTACATATATATTCCTATTACATGCTTCTTAATTAATCCTTGTTTAATAAATAATTGTAATGAAATTATTAAATCATTAAATAGTTTAATGGAGCCTGCAAGATTTTTTATGGCTATAGAAGTTATGGAAATTAAATCATCTTAGATGATAGAGATAGATTATCTATTGTAGATATTTATTAAGTTGATTTTTGTTATGAGAGATGTGTTAAAGAAATTATAAACGAACTTTATATTAATCGTTGCTGTGTTACAGGTGAGAAGCACCAGTACAAATGAGGGTGAAGACATTATCCCTTCGTCTGATCCTGAGTTCGGTTCCCCGCCTTACCTCAGCATTGATGATAATATAGAAGATGATGATGGCAATCCTCCTCCCGTCCCAGAAAACCTCCCTGATAATGATCACTCGAATCCTACGATTGAGGTCAATGAAACATTAATCGTTTTATTATAATTTTGTAATGTAATAGTATTATATCAATGTGGATCCAGAATGCATATGTAAAAATTAGATTAAAAATAATGATTTTTTATCTTCTTACAGATTTTGATCCTAAACTTCTATTTCTCAAAACATATACGTCCAAAGCATAAGCTAAAAGGATAATCTTCAAATGTATATATCTTTTTGTCCCTTCTCCACGAGCTGGCTTATGATCTTCCGGGAAGCCTTTATTCATTTTGTCCATTACTGATCTTTTCATAGATTCACTRCYTTRATTGACTTGATCTTAGGCTAATTTTTTATTTGGCCTGCAATTATATATTTTCAGAAAGGTATCAAAGCGAATGATCAGAACAGTATCGAGACCAATTCCGGAGACAATCAAGCTGATTCTCCAACATGTCCACATACGATTGTGAGAGAAGATCCGGAAAACGACAATAAAGATCAAACAACTCAAAAGGTTAAAATGAGAATAGATCCAGTTTAATGGTCATTTTCTCCATTATATTATATTTTATTATCTAGTTCTTGGGATTTTATGGTACCATGCCAATGTTGATTGTGTGAAAGAATGTAGAGCATGATAGTAATATCAATTGAACAACATGAGAGCATAGATACGATTACTTCAGCAAAGTCTCATATGCCATCCATGTTATAATTCTACATCTTATGTCATAAATATATGTTCCATTACAAGTTTAAATATGTCATTTCTATAGTCGATCCATGCCCCGCAAGAAAATCTCTCTCTTTTGTTTAACCGTATATGAAATTCAGCTAATTATAAAATATTAATGCAGATTATGTTTTAATAATTTCTTGTGTTTGGAAAGATCATAAATTAATTTTTTACATTTGTACATGTAGGTTACTGTGGAGCAGATTTTTGTTGTAACCAACTTTATCCTAGAGGTACCCTCAGCTGTTTTCGATCAGCTTTCTTCCATGCACAAAATTCATTATGCACTAATAAGTTTGGTA
>JANKKB010028162.1:0-13382 GCA_026225775.1 Bursera palmeri | reverse complement strand
CCTTCGAGAATAGTTGACCGTTGAAAACCCCAGAAAAATCCTTCATTTCTTCCTCTCCAAACCACTCCAACTTCATTATAAAACCCTATCAAACACCAACACTTTCAATCAAACGGTCGCACAACGTTCTCTCTTGAGTCTTTACAATGCAAAAGAGTTCTTCAACTGCCTCCCTCGGCCCTGACGGCCTTGACCTGACCCAGGCATTCTTCAAGCCCATCTGCAACACTGCCCCCCCTTCCCCAACCAAGCGTCACACCAAGGTCTCTGTCATTGGCGCCGGAAATGTTGGAATGGCTATTGCCCAAACCATTCTCACGCAAGACCTCGTAGACGAGCTTGCCCTCATCGACGCCAAGCCCGATAAGCTCCGAGGCGAGATGCTTGATCTCCAACATGCCGCAGCTTTCCTTCCACGTACGAAAATCATTGCATCGGTTGATTACTCTGCAACCGTTGGATCTGATCTCTGTATTGTGACGGCTGGCGCCAGACAGATTGTGGGCGAATCTCGGCTTAATCTGTTGCACAGGAACTTGAGTCTGTTTAAGGATATCATTCCTCCGCTTGTCAAGTACTCGCCTGATACTATTTTGATGATCGTTTCAAACCCAGTTGACGTGTTGACTTATTTCGCGTGGAAGCTGTCCGGGCTTCCTTCGAATAGGGTTATCGGGTCAGGTACGAATCTGGACTCGTCCAGGTTTAGGTTCTTGATTGCAGATCATCTCGACGTCAACGCTCAGGATGTCCAGGTTCTTCTTCTTTTTCATGTTCATTATTATTTAATATTTAAAAAATATAACTTTAAAGCGATTGCGATGTTTTCTTAATCCGTGTGAATAGTTTTTTAAAGTTAGTGGATTTTGAGAAATTTTGTCTTAAAATGGTCTGGCTACGGCATGTTTGGCTGTTGAGATCTTTGTGGGCATATTTGTCTGCATTTGGATACTAGGTTGGTCTCAGGTAGTTCTTTAAAAAAGAAAAAAAAAAAAATCAAATTTGACTACGCAGGTCTAATTTATTAATAAATATGAATTTCAACAATGATGAATGAATTAATTTTTTAAAATAAAATATATTTATATCGGAGTTGATATAGTTGTTTACATTATAGTGAACCACATCATCACATGGCAATTTGGCGTCAAATTTTTTATATGAGCTTAAAATTTAACTACATAGCTTTACATGATGACATTATCTACATAATTTGGCATCGTGTTCATATCTTGCATTTGTTGTAAATGATCATTAGATTCATATCTCTAATCTATATGAGACCACCACCCTTCACATATCATAATTAAACACCTTTAAGCATTAATAGCTAGTAAAATGTGTCTAAAAAACGCAGACTTCTCATGTCCTTATAACATTCTCTAATGCTTGTAAATGTAATTAAAAATTGGTGTAGGCTTATATCGTTGGAGAGCATGGTGACAGCTCTGTGGCCTTGTGGTCTGGCATAAGTGTAGGTGGAGTGCCGATACTGAGCTTCCTAGAGAAACAGCAAATCCCATATGAGAAGGAAACACTAGAGAACATACACAAAGCTGTTATACATAGCGCATATGAAGTAATAAGCTTGAAAGGCTACACCTCTTGGGCAATTGGGTATTCGGCGGCCAACTTGGCTCGATCTATACTCAGAGACCAGAGAAAAATCCATCCAGTTTCCGTCCTTGCAAAAGGGTTTTATGGCATTGATGGGGGCGATGTGTTCTTGAGTTTGCCAGCACAGATTGGTAGGGGAGGTGTCTTAGGGGTCACTAATATTCATCTCAGCGATGAGGAGGCTAAACGGCTCAGGGACTCGGCCAAGACCATCTTGGAGGTGCAAGGCCAATTGGGACTTTAAGGAAAATAAAAAAAAACAACTAAATAGTTTTTTGGTGCATTTTGCATGGGCCTTAGATTACCATTGCACTTCTAATGGGTTTAACCTTTATTCTCTCCTGCCAACAGGAAATCTCTATCTGGTTTCTTTCAAAATAACTCTTAGATGCATTATGTAATGGGCTTTGTTTAGTTTGATGTATTTTAAGTTTGCTAGTTGTTGCTTTTGCCTACAAGTACTTCTGTGAAATAAATATAAACGTTTTATTTAAACATTCCTTGCCACTTTTATTTTTAACAATATTATATTGAATTTTTTTAGATTAAAATCTAAAGGCTCAGTAGCCCTTTGTTTTTCTAGTTTAACGGTGGAAATAATTATTAGGTTAGTATGTTTTAATTTCTTTTTTTCACTTGTGATAAATAAAATATATGAAATTAAATAAAAAAATAAATCTAAAAATAATATAAAAAATACCCCTTTCCTTCTTACCTATTTTAAAGTAAAGTAAATTCGAGAAGATAAAAGGACTTTATAGGCATCGCATTGATGATGCAATATTGATCCACTAGTTTTGAAGAGTAAAAATAACATATGTTTTTAAGAGGTGGTTTTTTTTGACATGACACTCCAATATGACATGAAATTAGTGATTTAGTTTTGTTAATTTTAATCATATTCAGGTCACACATGTATTTGTATTAATATGTTAAACATGTTAAAGGATTTATTAACAAAGACATTAAACACGAAAATGATCTTAAATATTTTTTCGGCCCCTTGAGGGTCTATGAATTAGAAATTACCGTACATCCTTAAATATTTTAAAAACCATAAAATAAACCCTTATCATTAATCAACATTAATTAAAATTAAAAAATATTTAATTATTTTAGTAAACTTATAAATAAATTGAGGCATTAAGAACTCTTTATTTGAAACAGATAGGAATTTTCGAAAATTTCTCAAACTCAAGGGGCTGTACTGATTTAATACTAATTTGGTGTTATTAAACGGGTGTGACATTAACGGCCATAACTGGAGGGAGGAGAGTGTAATTTTGCAAAACTACTGGATTCATAGTTGTTTGACCGAATAAAATTACCTGTCAACTTTCCCTTGGAGTCCATTAGAGTACAAAGCCCCACAATCTCAATCCTTATGGCCTCCACCACCGCAGCCACCACGACAATCGTGAAATCGCCACCATTCCACCGTCACTTGATAACCCTGGACACCACCATATCCCAATCCCTCCACACTCTCTTCCACTCTTTCATCCCTCGTTCCGTCCTCCTTCTCCTCGAGTACTCCGCTGACTTTCGCCTCTCCTTTCCGATCGCTATCTCTCTGTATTTGACTCCCATTTGTCCACCTTACCTTATCCCCTTCCTCCTCGGTCTTCTCCTCGACCTTCTCTTGGTCGGCCTCGTGAAATCCATCTTCCGCAGATCGCGCCCTCACTACAACCCGAACATGGTGGCCGCTGTTTCCATTGACAACTTCTCTTTCCCCAGCGGCCACGCCTCGAGGGTCTGCTTCATCGCCGCATTTTTTTATTTATTCGATGATTATTTTGCGAGTATTTGGGTTCTGCTAAGTGTTTGGTCGTGGGCTTTGCTGACTTCGTTTTCTAGAGTTCTGCTTGGAAGACACTTCGTCCTCGATGTTTTCTTCGGAGCGTGTTTGGGTGTGCTTGAAGCTATTTTTGTGTTTCGGTTTTTGAATTTCGTGAGGTAAATTGGAAAGTTCTAAAATTGTTTGAAGCAATTGAGAAAATTCGAAGTGAATTACACATGTGATTTAATTGTTGTAAATTAAAATTCTTGAATACAGATCATTTTCTCTGTTTCATTGCTCCGTTTAAAGTTAGCTTTTTCTTGAAACAGCTTCCTGTTCTATCGGGAAAATTAGGCTAAAGTGGTTTGTTTATGATGAATAAATCTGAAAATGGTGCTTCGATTACTATCGACTTAAATCATTTGTTTGAGGAATGAACTACTTTATCATTAGTTGATGTTAATGAAGAAGGTTCCTTTAGGTACGAATTGGAGTTTTTGCTCTCGCTAATCCTTCATATTGCAATTAGTTATTTATTCTCTTTCATGTATCATTTTTTTAAGTTTTGTTGTTGAGGTGCTTTGTCAATTGTCACTGGAAGATCTCTTATTTCTTCCCTATATGTGTCAATGAAGAGTTTTACTAACTTGTAATGTTATGGAGTCTGGAGGTGATAAATACCTCACTATGGACGAGCTAATTTTTGAAATGCTTATATGCTATAGATTTCTTCTTATGCACGCTTTTGAAGAACATTTATCTTCATAAAGCAAGCTTAGGGCAGCTGGCTCGTTGAATAATTGGCAGCATTCTACTATTATTTCTTGGCGTGGACTCTTTCCGTTGAATGTATGGATTTGATCTATGATTTTGATGGTATGCTCTTCTGTTGGTCATCATATAAACCAGTGTAGGGTTAGTTAAGCTTAGATATCCTTTGTATCAATTTCTGAATCACGATGACTAAGAAGTTTGGCACTCAAAGATGGTTGAGGAGGAAATATGATGTCATTGCACAGTAAAGAATCGCAAGATTGGAGTTTGTTATGCATTGTAAAGAAGTAATACATGTTTTGCCAGGAAGGATTCATTCATCTCTAGGGTTTTCAGGTATGCTAAGCAAGGCCGATGTCAGTTCCAAAAGCGAACTTCCAAGTCCCATCTCAAGCTTGGCTCAACTCGTTACATGAATACCATATGTCAACTCAGCTATTTCTCTTACTTGCTTTAGGCTAGGCTTGTGAAGGTCAAAACTAACAAAATTAAACTTGCTAAGCTAATATTCACCATGAATATATAGAGTTATGCCGCAGCCATTTATGCTTCCAAACTCAATTACAATGGTTGGCCAATTGCTTAACAACACTGTTGCACATTTTATTTGTACGGTTTATCGTTGTAGCATTTTATGCACATTTTAATTTTACAATTTATGCTTGCAATAAATTGGTTTTCTGGTTTATTCTTTTGATCGATTACAAATGCTATTGTTCATAGCATCAGAGCTTCGGTGTAATAATACATGGGATATTACACCCTAGTAATTGGCTGATTTATGAGGGACACTAATGTGCTAGTTATTGTTTCCTCTGGATCAGTGTGATCTTGATCTCATTATCTGAAGTAAGCTGACCCTGGTCAGCAACTGAAGTTAATAATAATTCGCTTGTCATGTGCAGATGGTTTCTTCGGTATCTTGATACATGGCATTGTTTTCAAATGTAAAAGGATTTCTGACAGAAACACTCACAATTTTATTAGTGCCGTCTACCGATCGGCGGCAACAGAGATTAAGAGGTTCTAATTTAATCTTATTGTGGCAATTATGTTTTAAATGGGCCTTTTGGTAAGTGGATTGGGTATTGGTTTTAATCTCAGCTTGTATCATCATCACTTAGATGGGATCAATGATATCCGATTTACTGCGCTTCATGTGAAGATTAAATTGGAATGGAATAAGGTTACGATTATGAACATTTCAAATTAGAGTAGTCTACAGCAGTCAGCAGAGTTGCTGAATCCGGTATTGGCCATGGTCCGACTAACATGGAATATAGATGTATACGCCATGTGCATTAAATATTTATCATCTAACATTTAAGGACTCCTAGGAAACCATTTAGGCATATAAAGCTTGCTACAGAAATGAGATTCGGCACATTGACAACGGCTGCTATTAGCTGAAGTGTGGTGAAAACAACAGTCGATAATGTACGAGCAAAAATAATGTTGAACAATAATGTCGACAAAAAAGTGAATTGAGCAAATGAAACATTCAGGGACTTCTGTGGAATATGCTTTCTGTGACACTGTTTATGCTTTCTTTGAAAATCCAATGTGTCAATTACTGTGCCTCGAATGCTTCTAGGTAGAATCTGTTGCTTGTACGAAATTTTGAAAATTGAAAAGTTGTTGGTTCTATCATTCATTAAACCATCTGCTTTGTTAATGATAAGCTTTATCCGATAAGGTCGTGTTGGTTGACCGAGTGATTGATTGTGACATTGTAAACTTGCTAGATCAGCGCTGACAATGATTGTCATAAGTTGCTCTTGCAACTTGCTTTTTTCCCATTGTAAGTATAGTAAGGGAAATGTGAATCATACCTAGCTTTAAAGAGGTTCAATGCCACTGAAAAAATCTTGCTTGCTTGCTGTTGCATATTCGCTGTTGGATTGTTTAAAGGCCACAAACGAACTTGGGAGTTGAGATTGGTCATTGGTGTGTCTAACATGATTCTTATACTGTTGTTATTACGAAAATTTCTAATTGCTTTTGAAGAAAAAATGTACAACCTGGAGCACATTCATATAATACTGCTATTCTGTCAAAACTGAGTATTTTGTTTTTCTGTACAAACTGAGGATGGTCTGGTTGGATGTAGCTACCAACTTTTTATGCTTGAAACACCGAGTTCAGGGTTAGGGTCCTACCTTGGAAATTAAGCCTTGAACTTGTGGCCAGTTAAAGCTGGTCCAAATTGGTTCTTTATGGCTGGCCCCCTTACGTTCGACCAGAGCTTTAGGAGCTTGTTAATCTCTGAGATTGCTTCATGTGCATTTCATCATTGCATCATGTGGTCTGAGTTTGAATCCTAATATGCTTTTCTACAAAATCTAGTTTAAGCTTCTCTGCAGTAATCAGGAAGATGAAATCATTCAGGCCTTGTTAGTTTGAGCGTGTTATTGATACTGTATAAGTTTAGTAATAGATCAAGAAAATTATCAGCATATTGAACCTTTCTCCTCAAGCCATGTCGTACCATGATAAGCACACAAGAAAATTCGTTACTAGAGAAGAAGAGTTCATTTCACTACCAAAGAAAATTAATATAAGCCCTGAAATCAACTTTTATCGAAGAAGTTTACGGTGACACTGAGTGCAGAGGAATAGAATTTCTGATGACATTTGGGTGGACCATCGGTGACTTACTACAGTATTTGGTTTCTCTCTCGACAAGCACTGAGTCACCTTTGTCACAGTGCTTGGTGGTGCAGTCATTTGTGGCAGAGATCACTGAGGCTTTTACTTTTGTGTTTGGACCGATCTAAGAACCGGATCTTCTGAAATGTTAGACCAGTAAAGCCTCAAGATTACTGCCCAATTAAGACAAAAGTCTGAGGAAGAAGCCTGGTTTGGATCATGCTGAGCTTATTGTCAATTTTTCACACCAGCACGTGAATGGAGTCTCAGGATTAAGTAACGCAAACATGTGAATCTCTCTGGACTTTTTTTTACGTACAGTTGTTTTGGGAAGCTGTCTTCGGCTGTAGTTAGCTGTACAATTTGATGAGCTCATGAAAATTGGGTATCTCTGCACTTTTTCCAAAGGATTAGGACCACTGAACCAAATTGGAGTTTGGGGCCAAGAGGGTGATAGATTTACACATGAATACGGATTTTGGCAGTGCGCAACGAGACCCAGTTCATTATCATTCCTGCCACCAACAGGGGAGTTGCTTGGTGAGATTCAGAAGAGAAAACACTGACACTATTGCAGGAGAAAGATTGGAATAGTTTGAGAGACATGAGACAGTGCATCATTTGGAGCCTTGACCTCATGCCCCACTAGTTATTTTGATGAAGAAAACACTGCAACGTTGTTTAATCTGCTTCAGGTTTTTGATATATCTATGGAATTTATTTCTCATTTTAAGAAAATCTTGTCGAAAGTTGCGTGGATTGATACCTTACATGCTTGTGTCGACAATTGCTATAATGAGTTTCTATGGAGAATTGTCAAAGATGCCACTGAGGTTCTGACATGAATTGTATACGAACATATGTTATTCGGTTGGACTAGGTCTTGTTGTAAAGAGAAAGGAGTAGTAAAAATTATTAGATTTAAAATTAAAAAAAAAAAAAAAAACTATTGTTGAGAATTTTCCTGGTGTGAATCCTGGGTTGACCTACTTCTACATGCTGCCAATTTAGAGACTATTACATGCCCACTGCCGGACCCAAAATTTCTTTCCAAGACAACATAAATGTTTATAATTTTTTTATAAACCTTAATATTACAAGATAATTGATTAAAAAAATAAAAGAAGATAATCATATATAGAGAAATATATGATTTCATCTCAAAAGTAAAATTTCTTTGATATCTCTCCATAATTGCTTCAAAATTATTATTTTCTAATGTGTATTTTTTAATCTAAAAAGACTACAAATGAATAAAAATAAAGAAGTTTCAAAGAATTTTTTTTAACTATGTTTACTAATTTTTTTACTCTAATTATTAAAAATAAATAAAAAATAAAGAGAAAAACATGAAACAAATAGAACATATTATTCACTAAAAATTATCTATAAAAAGAGTTATCGAGTTAGTCATAATTTTCACAAGTAATTCTTTGAACTTGTATCATATTTTTTTTTAGTCAAACTTGATTGATTAATTAAGAACTAGAATAGAGAAAAAATAAAGAGAAAGATAGCATTTATATTAAAATTAAAGCTATAACATAGAATTTTTAATTATATTTTCTAGATTAAAAGAGATAGTCTACTCAATATTTAATGTGATAATAATTTAGAAAAACAAAAGACAATATCTAAAAATAAGATTTATCTAAAAAGGGATGTAATAGTAATATATTAAAAATAAGGGGATTAAAAAAAATGCTTTAACTTTGAGGAAGGGGCGGAACCCCCTGAACCACCTCATGTTCCGCCTATGAACATGTTTGTTATGATATAGAACATTTTTACCAACAGGGTAAAAATTTTCTTTTTGACCGTTAATCAAATCTGAGAAATTGCTTTACTTGCACTCTAAGAGTTGTCCTCTAAAGCGCAGAGTTTTACTGCAATCATTTTACCACTTTGTATTCCTCCTTTTCTGTTCCGAGCAATGAGCTGTTGGTTTCTTATTTCTCAGATTTTGTACTCATCACTTGATTTTATTCTAGAACATAAAATAGCTTTTGGAAAACACTGCTAAACGGGCCCTAATAACTTTTTTTCCATCATATGTTTGAATTTGAACGATCACAGTGAAAAGATAAAAAGTCGGAAAATAAATGGAGAAGTGGTTATGAAATTAACATCAAACCAACCATACGCCAGCTGATTTTTAGCTGTAATTATATGCAGATGGGTCATCCATGAAATTCACATGCAACGAATGTGTCTGCAGAACCTCTGTACACGGACACAATTGCAGTTATAAAGCCTCTAAATGTAACTATATATTGCATCCTGTCCCAGTGGAGACAATATCAGATCAGGGTGTAACCGACTAAAAGATTCAATAATTCTGCTATGTGTCGACGGAAACTTGCTGTTGATTGAGTCGATGTCATTAGCATTCTTGATTATCAAACAAAAATAGAAGAAAATGCAGGATATTCTTTGTTCACACTAGGAAATTTCCTCTCAAAGCAGAAGATAGATTGTGGCTTGCTTAACTTTCACTCATAACCTTTCACACAAGATATTTTCCACTCAATAATTGCTCTCTGTATGCATCATTATCATGGGAATGACTTTTTCATCATCAAAATTTTAAAAAGAAAAGAAAAGAAAAAACTAATCTAATTGAGTTTAAATAATTTGAATGAAAGAAAATCTGTCCTATGATAATGTACATAAGTCCATCCAGTTGTAGGATACATAGATTACACAAATCTGTCCTAGAAGGCGGACAGTCAAAAATACACACAGCCACATGAAGCTAGCCTTTAAGCTGAAGAAAAACTTCCTTGCTTCAAGCACGTAAAGTATTTCAGTTTGACGAAAACAAACCCTTGTCACAAAATGAGGGAATCGGATCCGATCTACCGTGAACAAAGCCAACACTATGCCCACTCCAAAATTCCCCTCAAAGGGATGATGGTATGGGCGGGCACATGCTGTGCTGGTGAGGCGCAGTTTTGTTTGACAAGATATATAAAACTTAAGCGATAAGGAGCATACAAGCATTGCTCCATGCATAGAAGACATGAGGGAGCGTTGGAGGGGCCGGTCGTTAGTGCTTCAATGAGTTGTTTCGCATCTGGAAATTTGGTTATCTTCATTGGGAATTTTATTTCAATGTTTAGTACTTGAGAAACATGGATTTGATTGCCGGTTGTTGGTTTCTATACTATCTCGACCCACTAGGCTAATTCGTTCTTCATGGCACACCATAAGTCCATTATTTTCGTTGTTGTGGATTCAAAAGTTTCATCAAAGTTATGTCGTGAATAAGAGAACTTGCAGGCTTCCAAGCCTATGAGACCTACATTTTAGAGCCCTACTTTAAATAAATAAAAAAAAAAAAGAATCTTCAACTTGGTACCTGTGTGAGCTTTGAGCGTTGAATATCTTCCCATAAAAGTAAAAAAGTGCATAGTTCTTGCCCTAGCTGCCAATCAATTTTGTATCTCTGATAGTATCAATGAATATATCAGCTTTGAAACAGAAAAATTAATGATTGCCGAAGTAGGATACATTTACACGCTTCCACTCTCATAGTCACAAACACAGATCTATCTCAAATTTCATATTTTATTTGCAAAATATTTTTATAAACGGTACCAAAAGATCCCTAACTTCCCAAAAAAAATAAAAATTGAACAGCATTAAAAGATATATACAAAATCATGGGTCAATTATCCCTCATCAAACGTTCGCTTTTTTTTTTTTTTCTTTTTAATTGATTTCTCAATAACTTTGCCTAAGTTTCTTCTGTAATAATTATATTATCAAGCTCTCGACAGCTAGTACAAATAAAAGTATGCGTATGTTTTACCTTTTAATTGTGCATATGTAGATACGTGTGTCTGTAAAACTTTCATAGCTAGTTTCACCCTAAAATTGATTATCGAGTGGGAAGTGAAATGATCCGGCCCGCCAGTAAAAAGTGCAAGATAGATTCCATCAAAACATTCAAGAATATATAAACAGCAGCTTGCTGCAGAAAGCTGTAAAACGCAACATTGCATTAACCATCTTGAAACTGTAAGTAGATACACATGTACAATACAATACAGCCCACATGATTGATACAGTCATGCTAAACTTTTGGGTATTTTTTTACTCTTCCTGTCTGCTGTGACCCTTCCACTCATCACTTGCTAGCATCATTGGACTCCAACATATATGACATGCATAAAGCTTCATTGCTGTATATCATGCATAAATAAATAATAGATTACGCCATCCCATATAACTTGGAAATGATGCTCTCCACTCTTTGCCTCCAGAGAAGCAAACAAAATCTATACTGATTACTACCTAAATAAATGAATAAACACCTTTTCTCTTGATATTCGAATACAAAAACAAAATACCAAAAAAAAGTATTGTCTCCCATTACAACTCTAAAAGGTCATTTATAAACTATAATCATAACTAAGACTAAGACATCAAGAATTGGCTTCTTCTTCTTAGTTTCCTTTCTTATATTTTGTTTTATCATGAGGCAGCTGATTACAATACACAGCTGACGTTGTATAGTACTGGATCCACTTTGAAGATATAGTCAATAGTATCTTGAGACCTAAAACGTAGCAAAACATGGTCAAGATACATAATTTTGGGAGACAATAATAATATGTGTATCTATATATCGATCGTGACATAGGACCCATAAGACGCTAGCTCAATTATTATTTGTCTACGCATCACAGCATGATCTTGGCAAAATAATGACAATACTAATAAATAAATTAGGATTTGTTTTTTGTACTATCGAGATTGATTTTTGTGGTCAAGGGATGCAGTCGACGCAAAATCTTGTCACTGAATTAAAGATAGATTTAACGCATACCATGCGCTTGCCTTCTCTCATACAACAAACCTTGTGCACATTTATTTAAGATCGAGTGGGTGGTAGCCTAGATCCCATAAAGAATTCTAAAACTAGACAATAATGTAAGGGGTGTGTTTGAAACTAATTCGGACGATAAAAATTTTATGTTATAACCATCTAACACTGGATACTCAATATTTGATATGTGTTATCAAATATTGTTGGGTCTTTAATGTTTGATAACTATCAAAATATTGAAAGGTTCAATGTTATAAAGATCGATAGTGTTGATTATTGTATGTCAAATGCCGGATAACTTATGAAATCTAAGTTTGAATTAATTATCAAATGCATCCCTTAATTTGAGTCATTTTTAAAAATTTTCCCTAGATCAAACTACGAATAACCCATGCTGACTTTCATAAAAGTAATTTTCACACTGTCTGATTTTATCTATCAGAAAGTAGAAGCAAGCAAGGAAAGAAGTTTGAGCAATATTATTGTTTAAGTAATTTTATAATAAAAGAGATCCGCGGTGACATGATCAGCCCAAGTGTTAAGGCGTTTACCTCTCCCTAACACATGACCACATGCTTCCACCCCTAATCGGCTAATTCATCACTTCAAAAACTCTTAGATTATACAGATTGTAAGCATTAAAAAAACATTATCCCCATTTCGACCAGTGCAAGTTTCCTTAAAAAAGAATGAAGGAAAAGACTAGTTTATAGTATTGTTGAAAGTATAATTATATATACAGTAAGAACGCTCAAAGAATTTGTACTTTGTATAAAAAAGATGAGAGAGTGGAGTGCTGTGCCGGCGTTTGTTGGGTAGTTTATTTATTTGATTGTAAAGTGAGATTTAGTGTTGGAAGTGAAGCACTTAGAACTAACTTTGGCTTTTTAAGAGAAGCAACAATATGCTTAGAAGCGACTTGTGATTGAGACCATCCTAAGCTGGTTGTGGGGTCGTTTCTAACGGGGAATTAGCAAATCTTAATACCGACACATGGCTAGGGGATAACAAATATAGTTTTGGTCTCACAAAGAGCTGACACCATTATTTTAGGAGTAATGGCAGTTTGATTTGATTTGCTCGCCCATTTGATATTTAATTTCAACTTCACAGCTCATTCGTTATATATATCAAATAGCTTTTGCCCTTTAGCCCATAGGAAACATATTTTCAAGATTCAAATTATCTTAAGAACCCGTCTTTCTGTCAATTTTGAACTCTCCTGTTATGCATAAACTCCTTCGATACATACAAAAGTATCCAAATTAAAGAGGTACAGATAGATTCTTTCTTATCTTTTGTGACTTAACTCGTAGTTAGCACAGTCTTAAATTTGGCGACTAGTTGAAGTGATGTTACACTCCAACAGTATATAATTACAGGATTTGCTTCTAAGTTCTAACATCATTCATACGTTGATGTTGGATTAGTTCATAAAAAGACATCTCAGTCTGAAAATGGTACTGGGTTCCACTTCTCTCCTTCACTTTCTTGACATGAAAATTTCCATTGGTGTCGCCTTTTGTTGTAGTTCCATCCAGTTAATCCGCACTTTAAATAGAAAATGTGGGGACTAGTGATAGGTAATGACTGCGATTGATAACAATCTGCAATATCAGGCCAATAATATGGCATATATTGTTTGCGGGGAAATGACTCTGACCCCCAGTTAGATTATTCGAAAACACATAACCCCAAACTTATATTAAACTAACATTAACCCCC
>JANKKB010028161.1:0-13382 GCA_026225775.1 Bursera palmeri | reverse complement strand
TTACTTTCCATAGACCTTTTCTTTGACTGACAAGCTTTCGCCATATGACCCTTCTTTCCGCAATTGTCGCACTTCCCTTCAAATTTTTTGCCATTGCCATGGTTCTTTGAACTTCCCCCTGCACGAGTGCTCCCTTCGCCTTGATGATTTTTCGCCTTGTTATCATTCTTTTTAGATCCACCAAAGTCATGTTGCTTGGAATTCCAACTGCCCTTGTTGGCATAGAGCGCTTCCTCTTCACCCTTTAATGAAACTCCTCCTATTTACTTAGCCAGAGCTTCTTGACTAGCAAGCAAATTCTCGAACTCAACAAGTGATGGCTGATTTTGCCAACCCTGTACTACAGCAACAAAACCTCTATATTCAGACCTTAAACCATGGATGATTATTCTCTTTATCCTAGTTTCTCCAATGGGGGCTTGTGGATCTAACTCGGAGATTTCTCGGCACAGTGACTTCACTTTATGAAAGTATTGAGGGACTGTCAAGTCACGTTGCGCTATCGATAATAGCTCACTCTCAAGAAGTTGGAGCCTTGTGTCATTCTTCTTTGAGAATAGCTAGGCGAATGTATCCCAAGCTTCATTGGGGGATTTCGCATCCCGGATGTGCTCTAGCACGTCCTCTTCGACTGTTGTCTTTAAAGCAAACATTGCTTTGCCTGCTTTTATCTTCCACTTTCGCAATGCACCGTTTGCATCTTCTACCTCAAGTTGCGTAACTTCACTTCCATTAACAACCTCCCACAAGTCCTGACCGTGCATGTATGACACCATACACATAGACCAAGACTTGTAGTTTTGATTATTGAGCTTTTTAATTCCACCAATGACCTGGAGATCACTCATCTTGCCAACAGAAAATGTTCACAAAAAAAAATAGATGCCCACGAACGTGTGGCTCTGATACCAAAACGTTGAACAGGAGAGGATTGAAAAACAATAAGATGATTAGTACACTCAGTGAAGAAAATAAAAAATAAGAGAGAATGCTATGAAGAGATAGTTTTATTCGATGCAGGTGAGTACCTTATATAGGCATGCAACTTAACAGTACCTTAAGCACGTTCTCCACTTTTATCGCATAACAAACCAGCACTACAAAATAAATAGGAATATATGAATATAGCAAATGACTCTGTAATCACTAGCCACTAGACTCGGTAACTGAACTAAATTGCAAAGGACTTGGTCAAGTCTGACCAAGAGCTGGTGTTGTAATTTTAACAGGCAGGATCAAGAGACACAAATTTATACACAAATTATAAACCATTAGATGATATTAAAACCAATGGTTTAGATTACTCATGAGCCTCCAAACTTTTAATGCAATATTCTGTAATTCTAATTCTCTCTCCAAGCATTAAATGTTTTGCCTCTTTTCCTAATTCTCTTTCATCTCATTTTTATTTTCATCTCATATATATATATATTTGAAGTAGAAGAACATTTATATATATTTTTTAAAGTTTTATTTTACAAAAACACTTAAGTTATCTTTTTAGAAAATAGTTTTCTTTTAACTTATTTTTCAATTACAGTCCCATATATAATAGTCAAAATTTCGCCATTTTTGTTTTAGTTCTTCTTTTAAAAAACTAAATGTATTATATTTATGGTTTTATTAAGGGTAAGTTTACTATTTATCCTATAAGGAAGGAGACATATTAAGATCTAAGAATTTGTGCATTTTAATCATAGTCATTAGATCTAAGATCTCCGATTCACTTTTGATGACTTCAACCTCTTGCTTTGTATTTTCCAACAAATTGATTTCTTTAACAAGCTAGGAGCTCAATCTTTCTTGAGCGAAGCACACTGCGGCCTCTGTCAAATCTCACCTTTTTCTTACTCCCTCTAGCGATATCAAACCACTAGGTCTTGTTTTAGGCATAAACAACTTATAATCAGTTATCAAACACATTTCTAAAGCGTAAAACTACTGTGAAAATATAACGTGCTTAACAAAAATGCATCTAGTATCTTTCTTGAATTTAATATTAATTTTTAGATTTTTTTCCTTTTAAATCATATTTTGAATTAAAACAAAGATTGTAATTTTCAAGCTTTTAAAGACTTACAAAAAAATTGAAAACACCAAGAATAACCTTAAAAAACAAGTGATGGCAATTAATGAAAAATAAGAAAAGAAAAAAAGGTCCTTAAATTCTACTTAAAATTACATGACGAAACTTTTATTATTATTATTATTTTTTTTTGTCTTTAATTGCACTACATATGTGATTGTGAAATTATTTATATACTTATGTTATATATATTAGACAATCATATAAATAATATAATAATTCTATTAATTCATTACCTGGATGGATCAAAGAATTGCGATACTCAACTGGACAGACCACTCGAATACATAAACACTTATGAGATTTGCTTCTTCTCTTCTTTACTCTAATCTCTCTCTCTCTTTGACTCTCTCGCAACACTCAAAACAATGGTTTTGGTATGATATTTCAGAAGATCATTCAAGAGTAGTTGGTTCTAATTATGTAAATTATTATGAATTGACCAGTGGATCCACACCTGGTCTCACACGGAGCAAAACATCAAACCTACTCCATTATTAAAAAGGGATATTAATTTTGGACCCTAAAAAAATTGAAAGGTCACATTCACATCCCATCTGAATTTAAAACTAACACTGACCCATCAAAACTTAACTTCCATTAATTAATTTAACGGTGATACACATAAACATCTCTTTGATACACTAAAAAATAACAAATTTACCCTATTGATTATAAAGTCATATAAAGATCTCATTTTTTTATAATCCTTTGAAACTAATTAACTTTACGAAGGTATTATCGATATTTTATTTACTAAAATAATATAAAATACTTAAAAATTAATAAAAATATTATAAGAATTTAAAAAAATAACAAAAATATATTTCATTTATTAAGTAATATTTATAAATTTAACTAATTTACGAAATCATTTTAATAAATTAAGCAAGTAAATTATTTATTAAAAACTAAATAATTTTAGTTTCATTATGAGGGCATTATTGATATTTTATTTACTAAAATAATATAAAATATTTAAAAATTATTAAAAATATTATAAGAATTTAAAAAAATAACAAAATATATTTTATTCAATAAGTAATATTTATAAATTTAACTAATTTACTAAATAATTTAAATAAATTAAGCAAGTAAATTATTTACTAAAAACTAAATAATTTTATTAAATTTAAATAATAAAAATATATTTCATTTACTAAATAATTTTAGTAAATTAAGCAAATAAACTTTAGTAAATAATTTTAGTAAGTAAAATTATTTAGTAATTATTTAGTAAATTGTTTTAATTTTACAAAAATATTTAGTGTTTGAAATATATTTTTGTCATCTTTTATAAATTCTTATAATATTTTTATTAATTTTTAAATATTTTATATTAATTTAGTAAATAAAATATCGATAATACTTTCGTAATGTTAATTAGTCTCAAATGATTATAAAAATTAAGATTTTTATGCGACTTTATAATCAATGAGGTAAATTTATTATTTTTTAGTATATCAGATAGGTGTTTATGTATTTATCCTGAGTTTTAGTGTACCATCATTAAGTATAACTAGGGAAAGTTAAGTTTTGGGGATCAATTTTAGTTTTATATTTAGATGGGATGTGGTATGACTTTTTCAATTTTTCTAGGGTCCAAATAAAATTTCCCTTATTAAAAACAGACAAAGTTGTGTGCTGGAGTCTACACAGCTTATTTGTCTGAAAACATTATTTCATCGAACTTTCTTCTCTCTTAAAAAAATAAAAAAATAAAAATAATTAATTACTCTTTTCTCGTCCTTCCTTTTTATTATTATTTTCTCCGTTTCTTCTATTTTTCTTATTGAGGTATTTTTAAGAACCATTGTGAGATATACTTTAACCAAATTTAGAACTAGTATGAAATCTAAAAAACAAGCATAAAATCTGTGCTTGATAAAAATGCATTTGCGATTTTTTTTTCAAATTAGAAGAATTTTTATTTTTTATTTTTTTGCAAGTTTTATCTTTTTCGAAAATTGTTTTTTTCAATCTTATTTTTCAATTACAACCCCATATATAATTTTCAAAATTTTTACCATTTTTGTTTTAATTCTTATTTAAAAAAAATTATATTTATGACTTTCCGTCAATTCACCTAGTTATTAGTTATATATTAAAAGTGATCTTAACATGTGTTCTCAAGAGACCTAAAAATTTGTGCATTCTAATTATAATAATCATTAAATCATATCAAAAACTATGTTTTTCATTATAAAAATTATTGATTGTAGTAACATAATTAATTTAACATTTTTTAAATGACCTGCTAATAAAACTCTGTTGCAACTTTCCTGATGCAGATTACTTTCTAACTTTGAGCCGAGGTCATAGAGTAACTTCTTCTATTCAGACACATCTTTGCAAATATTTTTAGAGATTTATTTGATTTTGAAGGCAAACCCGTCATTGGGCTGCTCTCTTTTCTTCTCGTCCACTTCTTCGAGAAGTTGCCCAAAATCTGAGGCGGTAGAGACGGTAGATATTTATATCTGACTCAAATTTAAGTGGTGAATAGAGAACACGATTCATTGTATAAGTAAGAAACTAAACTGTAGTAAAAATAAAATTCGATAATAATCACATTTTTTTCCTCTTAATATATTTTGCTTTTTGGAAGTGATTTGCCTGCACGTATCTTTAGGCCCAATTTGTGATACCAAATGGTTGCGTCGTGACAAATTAAAACTAAGAGAAAGCATTTTTCAGAATTTTAATTCATTTAGAGATCAGAAGGCAGACCTGTTATTTCATAGATTGGGCTGCGCATTACCTGCTAAGTTGCTATCACTTAATTAACTGCTCAAACTCTTGAGGCGACAGAGATGACAGATATTTAGTACGGTGAATTAATAATTCGCTTTTTTAATTAATTATAGAGATTAATTATAAGCTGCTAGTTAATTACTTCAAGTTTCATTAGTATCCACTATCCAGCCTCTAATTTTGATAAATATAGTATTTCTAAGGGTGGAGATATAGATACGCAAAATACTAGTTTATAAAATATTTTTCAATTAATTTCTTTAAGTTCAATATCTCAACTCAGAAATCACCGATATACAGAAATAGTTTCGAAGTTAATTTCTTGTGAAGGCTTTATAGCAATTTTCTACTGTAACCTACAAGAATTGATGCAAAAATTACATGGATTTTTGTTTATATTTTTCATTTTTGCTATCTACAATTTGAAATCATTCTCCTTATAAATAAATAATTTATTAAAAAAAAAAAAAACTGTAGCAGGCAACAAAACATTAAGGGCACTGACATGAGGAGGTTGTGCCACGGAGAGTAAGAAATCATCAATTACATCTTCAATGCGATAGGCTTCTTCCCTCACTTGTGTGACCCAAGTTTTGACACCTTCATTGCTCCCTCCTTCTACTTCTTCTTGTGCTGCCCTGCCATCTGCATCCTTGAGGAAAGATCTGATGATCTCCAACTCACTTTTGATGTCTACACCCTCTTGTTTGCATTTCCCAACAACGTGATTTCTTGGACAAGGAAGTAGCTTTCCCAACAACGTGGTTTGGTTAGCTTTGACTCTTCTCTCTATGCTTAGCTTTTCCAACAGAGTTTTCATATGATATTTAAGAAGATGATTCAACAGTAAGTTGCTTCTAATTATGTAAATTATTATGATTTGACCAGTGAAGTCCACATGGTCTCACACAGAGCAAAACATCGAAGCTACTCCATTATTAAAGCAGACAAAGTTGTGTGGTGGAGTCCTCACGGCTTTATCTTTTTAAAAACTTTGACTGATGGTGGTCGATCTTTACTCTCTTAAAATATAATTATTAGTTTCATAAGCATGGTTGGAAGCATTTTTTGTATTATATTCAATTTTATTTTCTCTGTGCACAAAATCTGTACTTGGTAAAAATGCATTTGGGATTTTTTTTTTTCGAAGTAAAAGAATTTTATATATATATATTTTTTCAAGTTTTATTTTACAAAGACACTTAATTATCTTTTTAAAAAATAGTTTTTTTTTAATCTTATTTTCAATTACAACACCCAATATAATTTTCAAAATGTTTACCATTTTTGTTTTAATTCTTCTTTTTTAAGAAAAATTATATTTATGATTCTCTATCAATTCATTTAGTTACTATCATATATTAAGAGTAGTCTTAACATATGTTCTAATCAGACCTAAAAATTCATGCATTCTAATCATAATAATCATTAAATTATCTCAAAAACTATGTTTTTCATTACAAAAATACACAGATTTTTCATATTTTAACACATAATGTTTTGACATATATTAAGACTATCCATATGTTAAAAATCCCAACACAACAGAATCTCACAGCACATTGATCCCACTACCTCTCAATCAAAAGCTTCTTTAATCCACTACTGGCATTTATTTAAAGAAACAATCACTTTAATCTCCATCTTCTTTCTCATTGCTCATCTCTGAAGCTCTTTTATTACATTCCAATCACCTAACAATAAATAGCTGTTTGACCAATGGAGAAGATGGTCCGTCAGCGTCTTCTCTCAACTTGAGATACTTCATCCATCCATCGCTGCATTCAATCATCATTAGTACAACTGTTCATTGCAATAAAGGATATGCAATCGTCAGTAAAAATTATTAAATGATCATGAAAAGATTATGCGATTCATATGATAAGTAAGAAAGAGAACTATACAAAAATAAATTTGATAATGATCACAACCTCTTATACTATTTTTTACAATAGCTTTACTTGAAAGTCTAGCTAAATTTTTAAAGTGTAAATATCAATGATATCATCCCAATCCCATACTAAAAATGCTTGGCATAGGATAGGGACTCCCAATAAAAATTGGAAATCTCATCCTCTACCTGCCCCATAATGTCCCCTAAAAAAATATATTAAAAAAAATAGTTTGAATTTTTTTAAATTTATTTCTTCCTTGTAATAATTATTTTCATATCATAATTAACAATTAAATATATTTCAAAAATTAACTATATAAAAAAAATTACTTTCTCCAGCACCAACTTTATTAATATTGGTCACAACCAAAAATCAAATATTTCAAATGTTTCTTATTTTATTTTTAAATTTTTATTTATTTTTTATTAATACTCTGGTCCTCATTCTGTGGGGCCTTTCTTGAATTCCAACTATAGCCTAATAGTTGCAGGCAGTAAAAACAAAATTAAGAGAAAATATTTTTAGAGAATTATTTGATTTCGAAGCCAGACCTGTCATTTAAAAGTGATTTGCCTGCTCCGTCTCTATAGGCCCAATTAATGGTACCAAATAGTTGTGTCATGAAAAATTAAAATTAAGAGAAAACAATTTTCACACTTTTAATTCATTTTAGAGATCAGAAGGCAGACCTGTTACTTCATGGATTGGGCTGCTCATTACTCGCGTCCACTTCTTTAATTAACTGCTCAAACTCTTGAGGCGACAGAGATGACAGATATTTACTACTGTAAGAGGAGTATACTTTCTTACAAGTGACACCAACTACTGGTATATGATTTGTGACCGTCTCCCAGTTCTCGCTTTTTATCATACTATAAATTTCTCTTAGCATCTCATAAAAAAAGAGAAATTTAAGGTTTCTGAGATGCTGAATTCCAGTTGGAATCTCCTCCAATAGTGGGCATGGTCCAATCCTAATTTCATTAAGATTAGGCATCGTACCTTTGTCTATCATCATCAATTTCAATCTCTTCGTGCCACGGAGATACAACTTTTGGAGCTTCTGAAACCAACCTTCTTCGAAATGCAACTGCTCATCGCAGTCAATCCCTTCCAAACGAAGAGTAAATAAATTAGGTAGGACTTGAAGTACTCTCAAGGGATCAACGATTGATCCCTTAAATTTAAACCCTAACCGGATCAAATTTTGAAGACCAAATATCCAGTCTGGCAGTTTCTTAATATGACCGTCAACCAAGCGTAAACACTCAAGAGATTGAGGGGGAGAAGCCATGGACTGTAAATCAAGAGTCTCTTTTGCATTTGTCACTGCTACGGTTAGATGTTCAAGTCTTTCCATATCACCAGTGGAAGCTAACACATCCTTTATATCTTCATTTGATTTCACGGAAATGTGCAGCCTTTTTAACTGCCTTAGCTTCCTAAGTTCTCCAAGTACTTCAGAGTTTGCTTCAACAAACTCTAGGCTCCGCATATCCGTTAAAGATCCGAACCCCTCTTGTATTTTCACTGCAGTTTCTTTACTAAAATCAACTGACCAACGGCTTACCACAATACGACACAATTTTTTCAAATTCTGTATCTCAATTGGAAGCTCACTCACGAAAGAATACCTCAAATCCAAAGTCTCCAAGTTGAGAAGCTTACCTATGGACTTGGGAAGTGTCTTTACTTTAGTATTTCTCACACTTAAGTAGTGCAAATGAAATAGCTTACCCACTCCTTTTGGGAGATATTCTAGAGGAGCATTTTCAAAATCAACTACTTTTAAAAGCTTGAAATTATCAACAAAAGCAGTCATGAAAGCGTCAGGCTCTTTATCCACATTATAAAATAAAACAGACCGAAGCTTTGACTCCTTAATGATCTCTACAAAACAATCAGCGCTTTTGCCAGTGAAATGCGCCGAATCTTATTGTAGCGAGTCAATTCCTCACCGTTTAGGACTTGACAGAAACCCAATTCTTTAATCTTTCTACGGATGACCTCGTGCATCAAATCATGGACTCTACAGCTTTTAGAACGTCCGGACAACTTTCTCTTTGAAACTTGAACCAAGCTTCTATTAAAAAGCTCAGTCAAGTATTCTTCTGCAACTTGTTCAGATGGATGTTTTCCTTGTTGGACAAAGCCCTCAGCAATCCACAAGCGAATTAGTCGCCCACAAGTAATTGAGTAGCCCTCCGGAAACAAGCCAAAGTACAAGAGACAAGATTTGATGTGGTGTGGGAGATCGTAATAACCTTCTAACAAAACTCTGTTGCAACTTTCCAGATGCGCATCACTTTCTAACTTTGAGCCTAGGTCATGGAGTAACTTCTGCCATTCAGAGACATCCTTGTTTTTGGTCGATAGAAGACCACCTACAGCAGCAATTGCCAGTGGTAAACCTCCACATTTTGAAACGATTTTCTCAGACAATTCCTTCAACTCTGAGGGACAACATCCATCGATAGTGTTAAATCTAAATGCCTTTCTGCAGAAAAGTTTCCAAGCCTCATCTGGAGCCAAAGGTTCAAGCATATGGACCTCAACATTTGAGGATTGTTTGAAAAAGTCAGCAACGCCCCTGTTCCGTGTAGTGAGCATTATCCTGCTATTCTTATTAATTTTATCAAGTAAAGCATGCTCAACGTCTCTGTAAAGTTGTGTTTTCCACACGTCATCGAACACAACCATATAACACTTGTCCTTCAAGTGTTCCCTGAGTGCTATGATGAGATCCATCTCTTCCATCTTTTCTGTCTCTCATGGAATAATGTGAAATTCCTGTATAATTTTCCTTAAGAGATCTTTCTTGATGTATTCTTTCCGGACGGTGATCCAAGCCTGACAATCAAATTGCTTTTTCACAACTTCACTGTTAAAAATTTTCCAGGCAAGAGTGGTCTTGCCTGATCCTCCTTCGCCCACCACGGCAATCACTGAGCGTTTCAATGTTCCATCCAGTAACCATCCAATCAATTTATCTCTAGGAGATTCAATGCCCACAACTTCAGTGTCTTCAAGGAAAAGCGAACCAACTCCAGAATCATGTGGTATGAAATCTCTCGTTCCACTTGATTCTTCTTGATATATGGATCTTAACCCATATCCTTGTGCTCGTTGCTGTATATTGGAAAGTGACGATTTGATTTCTTTAATCTCTGTGGCAATTCCATGGCGCAGTTTCAGTTTCTTTATGAAACGACTGATTTTGTAAAGGCTACCAACAAGGCCTCTACCATGAGGAAGTTTTGCCATGGAGAGTGTGAACTCATCGATTACAACTTCAATGCGATAAGCTTCTTCTCTCACTTGTTTCACCCAAGTTTTGACACCTTCATCACGCCCTCCTTCCTTTTCTTGTTCTGCTTTTGAATCTGCATCCTTGAGGAAAGATCTGATCCACTCCAATTCACTTTTGATGTCTTCAACTTCTTGTTTTGCACTTCCCAACAGCTTGATTTCTTGGACGAGCAAGGAACTCAAACTTTCTAAAGCAAAGCTCACTACAGCTTCAGCCATATTTCCACTTATTATTGTTTCAAGAATGTCTGTAGATATCAAACGCATTCTTAAAACATAAATAACCTACTTGTTTAAACTTCAGTATTATATGCAACTTTTGGAGATTATTTTGTTTCTTTGTATTAGTTATATAATAATTTTATATATACAAGTTATACACACAAAGGGATAAGGTAATAATACTCTTTCATGTACACTCAATTAATTTATTTTTATTCTTCTATTAATTTTGTGCATGAGCTTATAAAATAGTTTCATGTGTAGAATTATTAATTAATTAAATTAACTGAAAAACATTACTATTCTTGGTTTTATTTATTTATTTAATGGTTAATTTCTAAGAAAGATTAAAGTTAAACATTAATGTTCTACATGCATGTAAGAAATTCAATAATAATTTGAATACATGATATGATATATGAATTAAATAAAATAATAAAAACTATAAGATTTTGTGTGTACATTGATACATCACTAAATTGCTAGATTTTTAGACAAATTCGTTCTTGCATCACTAAATCGTTAGAGTTTTTAGGCAAATCCTTTCTCCCTTCTAGCGTCAATTTTGTATTCAACTTTTAACAGGTAGATAGAATGATAATCATTGATTGTTGTGAATTTGACTAATTTCCTAGTCTAATTTTAATTCCTATTTTTCATTAAAATATGATAACTTCTTCTAACAAATTTATTTAAACATAAAGTTTTATTAGTAAGTAATTATATAAAGATTAATCTATTTAATTAGTTATTAAACTTGACATGTCATGTGGACCCATTGTCATGGTACACTATTCATATATGTCACTGTTCAAGGCAATACTATTCATAGTGACATATTCTCAATTATTGTTTGGGATTAGGATTTATCGTTACTATAACTTTTATGAAATATGAATTTTTGCTTCTGGATCGTAGCACTAGATTTTCATTATGGTAGGTCAAGGTACGCGTTGTTTTTGCATAGATGAATTTGGATGACACGCTATATAGAATTAATAAGATGTTATTATCATTGTCCAATGAATAAAAATTGTCTTTGTAGAAAAGAAAAAGAAGTTTGCAGTAGAATTCATGTCAGGGTAGAGATTTGTTAGAGTGTGACCTGAATCCTAGCCTAAAGTTATCGAGTAAGAGATCCGCAAGTCTGATTGATTTCTTTTGAGATTAGGTTTTATCATTTTTATTTCTTTATAGTTCTATTTTCTTAGTTTTAGTTGACTTCTATAAGAAAAGTAGAGTTGTTGGATCAATAAGAGTCCTACGCTTATTAAACTTCTATTATGATAGAAGATCTTCATATAGGCCTATAAATATAGGCGTTGAGAATCAGTTCTAGTTATATAAGAGAGGGGCTAGATATAATAAATAAATAGCCTTATGAGTTTTTGCTAGTTTTTTGTTGTTAAGTATAGTTATGATTTTTTCGGTTGATATAGCTCTTCATCAAATACATAGAAGTTCTATCTATCAATACGTATGGTCTTGGATAATCAATAATGATTTTTTTTTCGAGTTCAAATACTTTATTGATCCACTTACTTCTATTATGTCAGTATTAATTACTACAGTCAGAATTCTGGTTCTTATTTATAGTGACAATTATATGTCTCATGATCAAGGATATTTGAGATTTTTTGTGTATATGACTTTTTTCAATACTTCAATGTTGGGATTAGTTACAAGTTCTAATTTAATACAAATTTATATTTCTTGGGAATTGGTTGGGATGTGTTCTTATCTATTCATAGGGTTCTTGTAGTATTTTGAGAATAGATATAGGGACTACACCTCAATCTACATTAAATATTGTATTTTTTTTGTTATTGAATTATTACCAATCTTGATATTAATATATTTCCGCATAATTTTATTACATTTATGATTTCAAGAATTGAGATTATTTTGTGCGAGAGTTTTTGGTGTTGTAAAATGTGGGTGTGTGAAGGCAAATTAACATTTTGTTTCCATCCTTTTCTTCTTATTTTTTTATATATTAAGATTAAGATAATTCTAAACTTTTAAACTTTGTAAACAAATTGATATACCATAAAATAAGTATATTAGTAAATAAAAAAATCAATTTAATAAATGAGTCTTAAATGAGGATTAATGACATACCAATCAAAAAGTAATATTACATTTTTTTTATAAGAGTTTGTCAAATTATTTATACAAATTGATGAATCATAAAATACTTGTAATCAGAATCAATCAAAATTTAAATAAATAAAAATAAAAATAAAAACACCTCCTAAGTGTTTTATTTATGAAATTTAGTCCAATTGTTACTTGTTAGTCATTCTC
Source organism: Bursera palmeri (assembly GCA_026225775.1). Classification (NCBI taxonomy): domain Eukaryota; kingdom Viridiplantae; phylum Streptophyta; class Magnoliopsida; order Sapindales; family Burseraceae; genus Bursera; species Bursera palmeri. The sequence goes on along the minus strand of JANKKB010028161.1, from coordinate 809 downwards.
ACTCATTCTTAAAATTTTATTTGTAAAAGCTAGTATATCATTTTTAAATTTAAACAAAAGATTGGAACTTCTCCTGAATTCTTTTAGTTATACTATTTCCCTTTTAAAATAAAATGATATTACGTTATATTTTGTAGTTGTTTATATTTAACTATCAATATATTTTATATGAATTATTAATTATTAATTTTTTAAAATATAAAATTATATATTTCCCAAAACCAAAATCGCAGCTTCAGCATTGTCTATAGTGTAATTCTGGTTTGTTCTAATGATTTTTCCTCGTTTATGTTATTTTTGTGATTTTCCATCAAATTGTTCACTTACGAGTGTTTATTTCCACACCATTTTACAGTAATGATCTATCATTTCTAAAGAATCTAAACAGCCTTGGTTTAATTCATTACCTGGGATGGATGAGCCAAAAATTGATGGGAACGCTTGAGATTCAATATATCCACACCTCACCTGGTTCTTCTCTACTTATAGATGCTTTTAAATTCAATCAACATTGTAAATAAATAAGTGAAAGGTTAAAAAAAATCTTATCTTCGACCCAACAAAAGAAAATATGCAAAAATTTAATACAGAAACAAGGTAGTAAGTAATTTTCATGTGTGATTTTGTAAACCTCAATGCTCTATATATAGAGAAGAAGAGTTCATTCTCCACAGAAAGAAACCAACCAGTTCCAGTTTCTATCTTGAAGGGATCAGCCTTGCGGTAGCTACAAGAAGCCAAGTTGGGTTTCTTCCATCACATTTCGACTCCATTAATTTTCTTTTCATGTCAGAGAAGGTGGGAATTGC
>JANKKB010028159.1:0-13377 GCA_026225775.1 Bursera palmeri | reverse complement strand
GAAAACAAGTCAGAGCGATTTTTCATAAGATACAACCAAGTGACACGAGAGTAATCATCAACAAAAGTGACAAAATACCAAAACCCAGATTTAGATAAAATAGGACAAGGTCCTCAAACATCAGAATGTATTAAATCAAAAGGAGATGCAACTCGTTTATTTATTCTAGAAGGGTACGAGACCCTATGATGTTTGGCAAGTTGACAAGACTCACACTCAAGTTTAGAAACATGACTTAAACGAGGACATAATTTCTTGAGGACAGAAAGAGATGGATGACCAAATTGATAATGAAGCTGGAGAATGTTGGAACTCACGCAGGCAATCGACTTAGGTACTGAAGTAGTGATTGAGTCAAGAACATATAAGCCATTAGACACTCGACCTCTACCAATAATCTGCTTCGTTCCAAGATCCTGAAAAACACAATGGTTAGGAAAGAAGAAAACACCACAATTAAGATTTTTAGTAATCTGGCTGACAGACAAAAGATTAAAAGGAAACTGTGGGAGGCATAAAACAGATGATAAAGGAAGCATTATTGTGGGACTGGCAGTACCGTAACCGACGACAGATGTTGTAGAGCCATTAGCTAAGGTGACACTAGGTAACCCAAAAGAATGATGGAAAGAAGAAAGAATACCTGTATTACCAGTCATATGATCGGTAGTACCAGAATCAATGACCCAATTACGAGACGAGGTAGACAAACAAACAATATTGTTACCTGTATTGGGCAAAGATGTAACAGGTTGTTGGGAAGCATAGACAGAAGTTGAAGGACTTGGTTGGGAAGCAGAAGCCTGAGTCAAGTGAGCATATTCGTCTATAGAAATAGTAATCTGAGCTAGATGGTCTTGAGTAGCTTCATGAACAAATTTTCTGATAGGAGGTGGACCTGAGACTTGTGGAGGTTTTATATGTAACTTCCAACAATTTTTCTTCACATGTCCTTTTTTTTCACAATAAAAACAGAAACACGGACCAAACATTGTTGTGTGAATAGGATAAGACTCACTCTGAATCAATTTGTCACTCCGCAACACCAAATTAACGCATACACCAGTAATCAGTATGCAATCAATCACAATAAACACATACCTGAAAGAATTCTAATGATAAAATATGCTACTTGAATTAACTTATCAACACAGCAACACTGCCTCTAAACCAGACAATATAGCAACACCGTCGTGCCAGTGACGCTTCCAGCAACGCTATCTCAAACTGGCCCAACAACACAGATAGCAATAACATAAATCAAGGGCAGAGGCATGATTGTCTTGGTCAGGCGAACCAGAAGCCTCTGACGGCAACCTCAAACTCGTCAAAAATCGGTGATCGAAAACTCACGCAGACAGGCTGTTAAACACAGATCGCCGGCAATGGAGGCCTTGTCTGAGAAGTCTGAGTCCAGATCGGGAACCGCCACATCCAGACGAACTTGGATCCACCGGTAAAAGTGGTACTGCCACCAGAAAGCCGTCGCCAGAAAACTACGCAGGTGGCTGTTTCAGGGGCAGATGGCAACGATGGAGGCCATGGCTGAAGACGTCGACACCAGGGCTGGGATCGGGACAGGGAGGCTAGCTTGGATCCACCAGCGGAGGTGGTATTGTCGCCGGAAAGCCATTGTCGAAAAACTACGCAGGCGGTTGCTGTGGGTGCAGATGGCGGAGATGGAGACCATTGCTGAAGACGCCGACACCAGGGTTAGGATCGGGACAGGGAGGCGACTCTAGATCCACCGCCTGAGATGGCAGCTTCACCGGAAGACGCAAATTGTTCGTCGAAAACTCACCGGAAGTTAACGGGGATCTCTCAGTAGACACCACCGGAGAAAAAAAAGAGAGGGATAGCCGAAAATAGAACTTAGGTCACTGAAAAACTACCGGGACCCCACCGAAAGATCACCGAAAAATAAGAATCGGACCAGAAATTATTGGAAGAACCAGAAAATACCAAACAAGAAGAGACAACCTTGCTCTGATACCATGTTTCAGAATTTCACCAATATTTTCTATATTTTAAATCAATATGAATACACATATATATATACATAAGCACAAAGTCTCTCTTGGGAAGTTAATAAACTCACATAAATCACTCTTATAATTCTCTCCTATAATCATGCTCACAGCTCACACACAATCCCAATGATAAAGTAAATAACTAATATACAGCTCATAACACTTTGCAAAGTTTAATGGAAAAAAAGGCTAGCTTAAGGACAATGTTTAGTAGTGATGCTTGGGATACATACAAATGGTCAAAGTCTCCTAAAGAAAAAATGGCCTACACAACTGTCACAAGTTTAAGTTTTTGGAATAGTGTGAAAAATTGTTCTTGAAGGTATTTGCTCATTTAGTAAGAGTGCTTCGATTAGTTGACGAGGATCGAAAATCATCCATGGGTTTTTTATACAGTGAGCTTAAACAAGCCAAAAATGATATTAGAAGGGCGTTGAATAATATTGAAAGTAACTATGCGTTGAATAATATTGAAAGTAACTAAGGGCCAATCTTTCAAATTATTGATAAAAAAATGTAAGACTGACTAGATAGTATATTACATTTGACGGCCTATCTATTGAATCCTTCTACTTGTACAAAGATCAAAGCATTGCACGTAATAATAATGTCATTGATGAGGTATTTAAAAGTGTGGAGGTTTTCTTTATAGATGATGTAATGTTGTAATGTTAAGTCATAAATATTGAATTGACTAAGAAGAAAGATGGTAAGTTTGGAACAATATAGGCGATAAAAGGATGTGAGAAAGATGATGAAAATTATGATCCAGGTACAAATTATTATAGTCTTAGTCTCTTGAAAGTTTTATGTATATATTTAACTAGTTATTATTTTAAATTATATTCAATTTTATATCTATGTAGTTAATTGGTGGAAAACCTATGGAACTGAAATACCTAGCTTGCAAAAGATGACAATAAGGATCCTCTCGTTGACCACTAATTCATTCGGGTGTGAAAGAAATTGGAGCACTTTTGAAGGGATGAGTGCAATTCTCATATATAGTGCATATATTATGATATTATGTAACAATAATACTTAATAGATATTTGAGTATCTATAGATTTAAATTATTTATCTCTTATGTAGATACATAAGAAGAAAAGGAATAGACTAGATGTGAATCAGTTGAACAATCTAGTCTTTGTACAATTTAATTCTAAGTTGAGGTATAAGCACAAAAAAGAGAAGGAGAAGAATGTAGATGTACTACTTGCTTGTGATGCTTCTACTGTACAAGGGTGGATTGTTGATGGTGGTGATGATGAAGTTAAGCTCGGTACAGGGCTCACTTGGCAAATGGTTAGTGAAGCATCCAGAGCGGATGAAGGGTTGCAACCCCGAAGAACTTCTAGAGTGAGAGACCTTCATGAGGATGATTTTTCATCGAAAGATGAGGTGAAGGAGAAAAACATTGTTGACGTTGAGTCCGATGAAGAACATGTTTTGGAGGAATATGGAGAAGAAGAGTTTGATGCCTAGCTATTTAACTTATGATAAGGTATGTATTGTTCTAGAATTAATAGATTTGCATTATTTTTGTATTTTATGTAACTTTGTATTTCTGTATTTATCCTTATTATAAATGTAGATTGTTTATAATTTATGTGTTTGTGTTTATGTTATGATTGATTGTTTATGTCTTTATATGTTATTATATTTATGTGTTTGTGTTTATGAGTGTCTTATGATGTGTTAAGATGTATTTTGTATTTTTGTTAGTTTATATGTTTATATTTTTAGTGGATTTGTATCAATTTTACAATTTTACGTATATATTTTGACCGTTGACCCCATTAATGTTGATCGTCGCCTAATTTTTTAGGCCCCAGGCTGTCGCCCTAAGAGCATCTAACACCTTTTAGAACATTGGTCCCACCTTAAACTCCCTTATGAGGATATAATTGTCATACCATCTCTTTGTCTTTTCCTTTTAGATACATGCACTCTCATATGCATCATGATGCAGTTCATCAAGTTTCGAAATTAAAGCTTCCACTTGTCACCGGTCTCCTTTAGATCAAAATTTAGTGTCTTAATTGCCCAATAAGCCTTATGATCAATCTTTATAGGAAAATCACATGCTTTTCCAAACACTACTCATGAAATGCTTGAACTTCCTATTATCATGGTATTGAGCAAAGAGTTCTATGTCAGTGGTGCAGTGGAACTGAGGTTCAAAATAGACAGTTGATCTCTAGTGGCATGCGAGTAAACTTCAACTATGCTTTGACAAGGGTCCTAATGCATATTACAGAGTTTGGTTTTGTAACAACCCGGATTTTTTGTCGGAAACAGTGATTCAGGGGTGTTAGTGAAAGATTTCAAAGTTAAAAATCATAATATGACGTATTTGTGACGTATACGGGATGACACGAATGTAATGACGTTGTGTATATGAGTGTTCAGGGGTTTTCGGGAGTTTTCAGGAAATGGGAGTAAAATGTAATTTTCTCGGGTTCACAGATTTTTCGTCTTTAGTGCCCGTTTTATGGATTTTGAGAGCCACGTCAGTGGAATATAGACAAAAATGAGTTTATATTGAGATTCCGAGGTTTCGGGATGGTTTCGTGAAATTCGGTAAGATTTGGAAAATTACAGAAAACCACATAGGCCCAAAATCTATATAAACTGCAAAGGAGGCCATCAGTTAACAGAAACTACAGAAACACCCCCAATCATCGGAGAAGGCGCGCTTACTGCCGTCTCTGGTGACGCTTCGTATTCCCGGTGAGTCAGCAGCCACGACCGGTGGCGATGGAATCGTTTCGGCGTGCTGAGTTCGGTGGTGGTCCCCGTTTTCCCGTCCGATGTCGAAAACACCGTAGATCGGGCCAGACATCTTCACCTGCGTCGACTGCCACCGATCGATTCCGGCGTTGCCAGCCCTCGACACCGGTGGCGACGGCTTCTTCTCGGCCAGACGATCCCGGCCATGGTCTCCGAACGGCCGTCCGAGGCCTGGATCATCGGCAATGAGCCCAGACTGTGACGCCTAGCCGTTCGTCGATCTGCCACTTCCGGCCGTCGGTTGCCGTCGTCGATGGTCGGGACAAGTTCCCCTCGCCGAGACGATCACGGTGGTACCCTTCGTTCACCGTTTCCAACCGTCGATCGTGTTCTCCGGTGACAAACCGTGAAACACGGTGGAGGTGGCAAATATCAGTCGGCCCCCCTCACCGTGTGGACTTGGCAGATACACCCCCGACACCCCCTATGGCTTTGGATCTTGGCAGTTTGCCCCCTGCTAAATGTGGCGACGTAGGGACCCCCAAGGGTTTTCAAGTTAGTGATCTCACCCCCGTTTGATTGTTTATGTATAGTTTATGAATTTACGGTAACACCCTTGATATGTAAAATATCCGTTTAACCTCCGGTTCCCGGTTTTGCATGATTAGACTCCGCGACTCCGAGGACTCATCCGAAATCACTGGGACGCATGAATTTACGATACGGATGAGGAAAAGAGAGATAGGGAGGTCCGGGAGCTTTGGTTCGGATATCGAGGTAGGGGTTTCTAATTATACATTTCTATTCCGTTTTGAATGCATGAGATTTACTTTGTTGTGTGACTTAGGGAATAGAAATTGTATGATTGGCGAATATGACATTAGATGATAGATAGACCGGGATGTCACGGATGTGCGTACGGAATCACGGAAAGATACCGTTAGTTAGGGAGACCGAGCAGAACGTGTAAGATTGTGAGATCAGAATGGACCCGGTATGGATTAGGGGTTATGAGTATCACGTATGGTGGTATGTGAGGGTACAACTAGAGTATGGGTGTTACGCGAGTGACGATACGGTATAGAATGGACGTTACGCGGGCTACGCACGCGTGACTGTGAATTACTGAGCGAGTGAGACACGACGTACGGTTATACGTACGAGTGAGATGAATAGGACACGGGTATACAGTACTCGTGTATTACAGGATAGTGGAGACCCGAGATGTGTCTGGGAACATGTTCGTAAGTAATGGGACTTACGGGATATAGGCAGTACGCGAACACGCGTGATAGAATATGAGATATGTGGACCACATAAATGAAGAGATGGATGAGTCACGAGTGAGCCGTACGTGAGTGAGAATGTATAGGCTAGTGGTGATCAATGAACAGTCATGGGATCAGATGACATGTTCATGGTAGAATAACCGGGGTGAGCTCGGTATGGGTTACAGATGCGTAATAGTGAGATTGTGGTACGACCATGGAGACGTCGGTGCATGTGTGCGATAATGGACGTGCATGTGAGGTTTGACGTGAGTAGGGATCACGTGGATGGACCCCGGATTGTCCTGTCTGAGTGTACGGGAGTCCGCGGGGAGGACACGTGACAGATATTAGATCGTCCTGCCTAGTGTGCAGGGATCTAATAGTGATGTGGGTCGCCTAGCCTGGTGAGCAGGGACCGGTCAGTCGTGGATTGTCTTGCCTAGTGCGCAGGGATCCATATTCCACCGGACAGTCTTGCTTGTGCGTAGGAATCCGAGTGATGTGAGAACTGACTTGTTGATAGACGGTGATCCGTTAGTATACGGATTGGCTGGCTGGTAAGCTTTATGAGGTACTAGTGATCGTATGAAATCTCTGATGTGAGTATAGTGGATAGGTCACACGTATGAAGACTGTTATGGTAGATAGTGGGAAGCGTATGATAGTATTATTAGCATGTTCGGGAGACAGAGTATGACTAGAGATGGTTGTGTGTGAGTGTGTGATGCATGCATGTTTTTATAATGTTATAGAACTGTATAGTGTTAGAAATTCCTACTGGGCTATGTTGCTGATCCCTTCCTCCACAGGTACCCAAGGTCAGGAGTCTAGCAGAGGTGATCCGGAGCTCGCATAGAGATTCACGGACAATCATGGGTATGTCTGGGTAGAGTGAGTCGTTTATTTATTATTTTTAAAGAAAAAATTTTGTAACCCGTTTTTAGATATAAATGTTTTGATTTTATTTTTATTTATTTACATAGTCACCCCTAGGGTTCCTATATAAGGGATTCCTGGTCGTGACAGTTTTCAATCTGAAATTTAAGTGATGTATCATTTGTGCAATTGTATCTATTTGCTAGGAGGTCCCAAGCAGCTTGAGCGATTCCAAGTTTTGGAAGGAATCTATGGATGGAATGCACTGAGGTGTTGATGAACCATGAGAGGATCTTGCATTGAATACTTTCCCCTTCTTTCAAACGGTTGATGTACTCAGTGGTGGTATCAGATAGATCTTTATCAAGTTTGAGGGAGTCTTCGGATACAGAATGCCAAAGTTTTCTCCCTTTGAGGAAGACCATCATAATGGAGGACCACAAATGAAAAATTTTCCTATACAAAATGATCTTGATAGGCTAGGTAATATCATTTTGGAAAGGCATGTTGGATGACAAAAAAAACCAACAATAAGAAAAAAATTGAAAGATAAAAGTCAATAGTCAAAGTCAAACCTAGAATCAATAGTCAATAGTCAATGGTGACTTAACAAGTCAACTATTTTGACCTGAAAGGTCAACAATCAACAATGTTGATGTGGTAGGTCAATGAGTCAACTATGTTGATATAGTAGGTCAACAGATCAACTATGCTGGCGTGGTAGGTCAACAAGTGACAAGGTTGATGACAGGGTTGCTTACTGGATCGAGTCTAACTTGTGTAGCACATCGTATACATGAAATTGCATGCAGTAGTGGATCAAAGTGAAATTCTTCTATGAGGAAAATATGAGGAAGACGAACAACCTTGTGGTGTCAGATCATAAAGATAGATCTTCAAACGGCTCCAGAAAAGCACCAAGAGCTTTAGGATAAGTGAAAGCTAAGAGAGGGAAGGGAGCCCTTGCAGAGGGAAGCTAAGAGAGGCACTAGTATGTTGGTGGCTCTGATACCATGAAGAAAGAATTGAAAGAATTCTTTGTATTTTTGTATATTGAAACTATACAAGAGTAGCCTATTTATAGGTCGAGAGGCTATGAAAGAAAATGAAATAAATATTTGAAAGTAAGTTTAGGATCATGCAATTGAGTCTAAAGGAAGTGTAAATGTGATAGAATTACTTACAAAACTCCAAGTTTGAAAAATGGGTTTCACCTCTCCAAGAAAATGCCCAAATCTCCACTAATATTTGCCAAATCAAGATATGTTATACATCTAATAGCTTAAAACACCTCTTCACCCTCAAATTGACTTTAATTTGCTAGAATTAATGTGAAAATTTGCAAGCAAAATTTCAAGAGGGAGAGGAGAAGCAATTCGGCAACTAAGAAGAGAGAGAGAGACGATGGAATGAATTAAAGATTAATGCCTTAAATGGCTTCTTTTATAAGCTATTACACATGGAATTAAATCATGCAATGAAAAGTTTATATTAATCTAATTAATTTGGCTAATTTCAAATATGCCATTAAAAACAATTCCATGCTAATCATGTCCTTCCATCATGTAAATGGGCTAATGGGCTTTACATTTAATAAATCTAATTTAAAATAAACATGTAATTAGGCCTAGCAAAATTACACAATTTGGCCTTTAAAAATCCATATGGAATTTTAATTCCAATAATTAATCTAATTAATATTTTAACATATAAAATATGTTTAAAAATTACCATGTAAAATTTTGTAGAAAAAATCTAATTTTCTCTACAGAATTTATTCACTTTGATTATATCTAAATTAATCTGTTTTCTCTCTTTAATGCCATAAATTAATCCCAGATTAATTTCATCTCATTCCCTCTAGTCAATTATTCATCAGTGAGTCTTTGGCAATCGACCTATTAGGTTTCTGAAGATGTTGGCAGTAAATCAGATTTCCCGGACCATCTGTATACGCACATGGAGTGTATCGCATTTGTACCAATTTACAAGATATGGTTGACTTCTAGCAAAGCACCGTGTCTACCCAATTCTTTAGAAATATCCGTAAATATATATATCCTTTGTCAGGTATAGTTCTATGTAATTAAATCCTATGTCGGATGTCATATACGAGGCCTAGGGCTGGTTATGTGTCTACCCCAATAACGACGTATATTTTAGATCCTGAAAATAACAATGCTCCTTATTGGGGAGATCATGACCAAGTCATATCATCCCGATGATTGCAACCCTTAGAGACATTATTGTAGTATCTTGTGTGACATTATCTCCTTTTACCCAGAGTGACATATCCTGTTTTGACATTACACCCACTCCTAAATGGTTTTCGATGTACCCAAACACAAGTGTATGTGAAACCCATTAGGATTCCAGACATCAAGTGTCAAAGCATACCGATTGCCATATGAGATGGTTATGTAAGTCTTAGGTCAGAGGATTACTTACATCTATCCTGAGCGGACCTCTCATAGACACTTTAGGTAAACTACCAATGGGATTCCGCACGGGTCGAGTTCAATGAATATGTTCTCATTCTAAACGGCTAACAATGTTCCCCTATCACACTTGTTTAAATATCTAATATTTAAATGAATTAGAATCATACGGTTACGCTTCCATAACTCGTACAAATACAATACTAATCTATACCGTACTACCGATGTCCTGTCTCGGTAATACTTCGACCAGGGACTATTTAATGATTAAATCTTATATGGATTAATACTGTCTCATATCTATATTAATTCGATATTAATCATAAGGACTTTTATCATACATATAAATAATTAGTAATCAAATTACAAATGATGATAAAAGATCAATTTTCTTTTATTACATAAATCAATAAATGTACAAATATGATTTATATATTTATATAATCCTGAAGCATACGCTTGTATAGTTGACACGTAGGATGACAACTAGGATTCTTTAAGCTCTAAATTTTTGACAAGTAAGATAATCTTGAAGCATGAACTAAGATAACTGACATGTAGGATAACAAGTATGATTCTTGGTATTGATTAACATTTATTGGTTATAAGCAAATTTTGATAACAAGTATGATTCTTGGTATTGATTAAAGAGTAAAATTAATGAACAAATCTTTTGTATTTTCTTTTACGATTTCTAAATTGATCAATATTTATTTTTCATAATCAATATTTATTGATGATAAGCAATAAAGAGTAATATTTATACATAAACTGTTTGTATTTTCTTTTACGATTTTTAAGCTGATCAATATTAAATATTCTATGAAGGATTATTGAAATATGTGGAAATGAACGGATCATGTATTGATCAACATTTATGGGTGATAAGCAATAAAGATTGAAATTCATGAATAAACTTTTTATATTTTCTTTTATGATTTCTAAACTCATGAATATTTATTGTTCATTATCAAAATTTATTGGTGATAAGCAGTAAAGAGTAAAATTCATGAACAAACTTTTTATTTTTTCTTTTACGATTTTTAAGTTGATCAACATTTATTGTTAGGATATGTGAAAATGAACGGATTGATCAATATTTATTAGTGAAAAGCAAAAAAGATTAAAATTCGTGAACAAACTTTTTGTATTTTGTTTTACGATTTCTAACCTAATCAACATTCATTGTTCATGATCAATATTTATTGGTGATAAGAAATAAATAGTGAAATTCATGAAATTTTTTTTTTTGTATTTTCTGTTACGATTTCTAAGTTGATGAACATTTATTGTTATTTGTAAGATTTATAAACAATAACATGACCTCTAATTATTTTAATTTGCTTTACCATCAACATTTCCAATGCTCCGTTCATCTTCTTTCAAAAGGTAGCTCTACTTTTATCAATTTTATTCAATTAACCAAATATTATAAAATTTATAGATTATTATATTTCATTGTCATGTCATAAATTTAATTGGGTGATTTTCTTTGGTCTTTTTTGAAATATGTGATTTGTTTTGATTTGTTTTTCTATACATTTCAAACTTCATCTATTACTTATTATTTATTTAGTTATTTCAGTAACAAATTTCTCATATTAAAAGTGTATATGTTTCATTGTAAGTACATGTCAATAGTATAAATTTTTATATTTAAATGTTTTAAACTCTTTTAATGAGTTTTTTGTTTACTTAAAAAAAAAATCAAATTAAACTCTCATCTCCTTAAAACAATTATTAGCTTTTGAATTAAGTTGAAATCAGACTCTTCCGGGCTTTTCTTTTTGGGTCTCAAATTTGAAAGTTATTCATTAAATGAGATTTTTTATTATTGCATGAACTCAAATAATTTAGATAGAAGAGTGACACTAAAAAATCATATTACAAAATAATTTGTTGTAATAAAAAATTAGACATTTAAATATACTATATTTTATGTCAGCCCTTGAAGTATAGAATATAAAATATAATTTGTAAATTAATTTAATGTTGTTAATTGTATTCTTTACAGGAATATCATCAAAATATTTTATACTGCACTTAAAGATCTTGTCGAATCACGAGATGATTAGATAATTACTGTCAGAGTAACTAGAATATGGGAGTGTCATAATTTCAAAATGAATAATGAACTCATTAGTCTTGATATGATTTTTATTGATGAACAGATAACAAACATTTTGCTAAAAAGAATTTGAAGTTTTATTTTTTGTAAATTATAAAAGTTTGTTAAAATAACCAATTTCTATTCATTTAGCAAATAAAGTTATTCATGCAACTGTACCAAAAAATAGGGTTTCGAAGTTTAGAAACCACATCTATGAAGGTTCAATTTATTTGATAAAGAATATAAAAGTGTCATAAAGAATAGACAATTTCAAATTGTAAGAATTTCATTTGCTTATTTTGATCTATAATCTTTTATTCTATATCTAAATGTAGGATTTTCATCTTCTTTCAATATAAAATTCTTTAAAAAATTTATAAAATCATAAAAACAATGAAAATAATAAATCATATTAAATAAACATAACCGCACAACACGCGGGCTTTTGACCTAGTATTTGTATACAAGTGATGTTCTAGGACACAATATTCTAACAATATTTACAATAATTATAATTTAATTATACTTCCCTAAATATGTGCAATTTACTAATTGCTTTAGCATGATGGAGGAGAATGATTCCCAAATATCTCAACATAAATGGAAGGATGTCTCAACAAGAGAGATGAAATTCTATAAAAATTTTGGCATATGAGCAACACAAGTTTGCGAAACAAGTTTGCTTTAGAGAAAATGATTAGAGTCACCATAACGGAAATAAGCTCATTGATATATACAAGTAAGAAGGGTTTGCATGGTTTTTTTCGAAAAGGACTTCCCATACAAGCACTCGCATGCTTTATATTTTTGAAAATTTCGCAGTAGCTTTGGCCCGAGCGTCATGAGGACATGCTACGTCGTAAGAGCTAATAAAAAGGTATTACATGAACTCCCAAATGGTAAGTATGATTAATAATTTAGTAATTAACATAAAAACTGTGATTAATTTCTTAGAATCATTCTAAAATCTTTCTTTCCATAGTTATTAAGGGTACATGCTAAGACATAAAAAATTTTGTGTTTTAATTATGAAAATCATGAAAACACTTTAAAAATTATATTTTTCATCAAAAAATTAATTAAAAATTATACTTTTTTCATCAAAAAATTAATTAAATTCAATATACCATTTTAACGAGACAACACAATTTTTGAGCTTTTAACATGTGCCTTTGGACACAAGTTAAATATTATCATAATTATATTAGTATAACAGCAAAGACTTATTTAATAGGATATCCATCATCGACATAATTTTTGTCAAATCTAAGACTTGTGTGGTTTCTCTCGTTGCTTTGAATTTTCTTTTACTTTCTTACTAGATAAACAACTTTATATTATAAATTTATTGAAATAAGGAGGCACAGAGCATGACAAGTTTTGCTCAACATGGGGAACTAAAGATGGCAGAAGGCCAGGCTCAGCCCAAGCTGGCCTGGCCTCTCTGCTACAGTAAAGGCTAGGCCAAGGTTTTAGGCCTGCAGGCCGGCATACCTTGGCCTTATTCTGTAGCAAACCTAATTTTTTTTAAAAATATAATTTTAAAATTTTTTTTGACATACTAATTAATATAGTAATATTCTTCACAAAAAATATATAATCTTATAAATTTTTTAATATAATACATATTAATATTTTTAAAAGCCATATGCAAAAATAAAAAATAAACAAGTAACAAGTTCCTATTCCTATCTATTCAATTATTAAATTATTTATTGATGAAAAGTAATTTAATTTTTCAAAAATCTTGTATGAATGCAGAATGCAGATAGCTTAAGATGTCAAGACTCAATAGCATTTAAATTTTAAGTGAAAAAATAGGAAGCACAAGCTAGTAGCTAGTGGCAGCCACTAAACATAAGATAAAAGAATTAAAAAATACAAGTTGGTTGCATTAAAATAATTAAAATGAGAAGAAA
>JANKKB010028158.1:0-13377 GCA_026225775.1 Bursera palmeri | reverse complement strand
TTTAAATAATACAATTTAATAGTAGTATTATCAGTAAAAAACAATACCAGCAGCGGCAACTGGTTACATCATGCTGCTTCTTTAAGTTCAACAAGTACTCAATCTGAATTCATATTTCAACTTGAGTCCTTCTCAAAAATTAATTTAAACAACATCTGAAGACGCTGAGTGCTCTTTGGTTACCATTTGGTTACCATAATATATACTTCTATAATCAAAGAAGACGGCTTTCCCTTCTGTAAGCCACAATCCTTTCCTGCAACGTCTATCACTTCTTGTCGACGTGTCATCTTTTATTGATATTTATACCAAAACTGATCACTTTCTTATCTAGATGTTGTGCTATCTACATATATTTTACTGCAATATGTACATTTTGTTTTGGCAGCCTCTTGTTCTCCTATATTATCTGTGTGCCCACCTGGTTAACAATTAGATTCGTAAAAGGTCTCTCCAGATCCTTTCTTTTCGATTGTTTTTTCCAAGTGAATCTCAGTAGCTGATTGCAATCTACAATAATCGAATAAATTAGCTCCTCCCTGTGGGTGCAAATTAAAGCAAAAGATACTTTAAAGTTGATAGATGCACAACTGTTGAAAAGGTTTTATAAATTAAAGGTATATTGTTACGATTGATCTGAATCTAACTCTAATTCAGCAACTGCGGCTTCAAAATTATCTACAAACAGCTTTTAAAGGATGATATTATAAACTTTTGTGACTAAAAGTTGAAGCAGTCCAAGTTGTATAGCACTCAATGCAATACCGATCAGGAGATCAGAACGGCGATAGGCTAATCGTAAAAGTTTGTGTAGCTTTTGCCTTTGTTCGTACTATAAGTAACACTACTTGGAATCATATCTTCAATTGGTTGGATTTCAGTAAAATCATGATCCCTCATAGGGTCCAGTTGATATGGTCATTAATTTGAAATAGAAATATATTGCTATCTAAGAGGCTCCCGAGTTGATATTGTTTGGTAAAGTTCAGTAATGATAACTATTATAATCACTCTTGTTAGTTGTCAACATCTATGCCACTAACACATACACTCTAATTAATATTGATCATTAATTTAGCTTGCTCTAACTTGCTAGAATTTGATGTATCATCACCTCATATCATATATCATAGACGTATATTGAGTGTGCATGACAATCCATCGCTAGCTGTACTGGTGATTGATACAGGCACAACTCTTTGTAAAGATTGTAAGTTAAATGGCGGTGCTATATATTATGTACATATATATGCCGTTATTCTCTAACTAGCAGTGTTGTTACCATCTTTGCCTGTGATACATCGCTTTCAAGAAAGTTTTATAAACGATATATAGAGCTGGAATCACTAGTCTATCACGTTAATTGATTGATAGTTCATAGCAGTGACATAATTTCTTGTAGGGTCAGACATTTTGATAAAAACAATGTTTATTAGAGTATGACCTGAATTTTATCCTAGAGAAATTGAGTTAAAGATCGATGGCTTCAGGACGATTTCCTTTTAGGATTAGCTTTTATGATTTGCTTCTATTTATGATTTTATTTTCTTATTTTTAGTTGACTTCTATGAGAATAGAAATGAATAAGAAGGTAGAATTGTTGAATCAATATAAGTCCTACTCTTATTAGGCTTTTATTAGAAATAAGAGATCTTTATATAGACCTATAAATATAAGGATTGAGAATTCGATTTAATTATAATAATGAGAGAGAGGCTAGAGATAATAAGTAAATACCCTTGTAGGGTTTTGAGAAAAGTTTTAAAAGAGATATAGGATCGACACCGGTAGAGTAGGTTGCTTTGTTATATTAGGCATCGAGTATAATACCTTCAGATCGAATGAAAATAGGCATCGAGTTACCCTTCAAGCACTAATATGTTAGATATTAGGTAGAACACAAGTTTGGTATATTATCTTATGTACTCTTATATATTTGTGATTTAATAGATTTATCTCTTCATATGTGGATGTAGGCAATTGATGCAAAATTATGTTAAATATTATGTCTCTTTGTATTTTTTTATTATTACCAATCTTGATGTCAATGTTTCCGCATAATTTTCTTATAAGTGATATCAAAGCTAGTCTATTTTTCTCATAAGTGGTATCTAAGCTTCAGCTTGTGAACTGAGAGAATATTATTTATATTTTTGAGATTAAGTATACATAAAAGAGATTGATTATTATAGTTACAAGTTGTAGATGGAGTGATTCTTAAGTAATAACATTAAGAGCGAATTCTTCTACATCTTTGCCCTTGATTTTTTTCTGTTGTTGGGTTTTTTCACATAAATCAGTGCGTATTGCTTTTGATATTTCATTTAGTTATTTGTTTGTTATTGTGCTAAAATCCTTACAAATTGGTATTGGAACCTGGCCCTGTACGTGGTTACTATTCACAACTAATGTTCATAGTTACTATTCATGATGATATTAATCATAATATGCTATTTTGGGGTTAGGATTGATTGTTTCAATGACATCTATGAAATACAAAATTTTACTTTTGGATCGTAATACTATATTTTTATTATGGCAAGTTAAGATGTGTGTTGTTATTGCACAGATAGATTTGGATGATGCGCTAATTGATAAAATGTCGTCGTCATTGTCTGATGAATAAAAATTGCCTTTGTGGAAGAGATTAAGAGTTTGTGATAAAATTCATGTCGAGGTGGAGATTTGTTGGAGTATGACCTAAATCCCATCCTTGAGAAATTAGGTTAGAGATCCACGACGTCGACACGATTTCCTTTTAGGATTAGGTTTTATGACTTACTTCTATTTAGAATTCTATTTTCTTATTTCTAGTTGACTTCTATAATAGAGAAAGAATAAGAACGTAGAGTTGTTGAATCAATAAGAGTCATGCTCTTGTTAGACTCCTATTAGAAATAGAAAATCTCTTTATAGACCTATTAATATAGGGATTGAAAATCAGATATAGTTATGATAATGTGAGAGAGGCTAGATATAATAGGTAAATATCCTTGTAAGATTTTAAGAATAGTTTTAAAAAAGATATAGGATCTACAACGATAAAGCATGTTACTTTGTTATATTAGGAATCGGGTATAATACCTTCAGGCTGAATGATTGTAGGCATCAAACTACCCTCAAGCACTATTATGTTAGTATAGGATAAAATACCAATTTGGTGTGTTATCTCTTGTAACTTTATATATTTATGATATAGTGGATTTATCTCTTCATCCGTAAATGTAGCCAATTGATTCCGAACCATATTAATTATTGTGTCTCTTTGAGTTATTGAATTATTACCAATTTTGATGTTAGTATTTTCGCATAATTTTTTTATAAGTGGTATCAGAGCTAGCTTATTTTCTTCATAAGTGGTATCAAAGCTCCAGGTTGCAAAAATGGGAGAATATTATTTGTGTTTTTGAGATTAAGTATATATAAAAGAGATTGGCTACAACGATTATAAGTTGTAGGTGAAGTGATTCTTAGGTAATAAAATTAAGAGTGAATTCTTCTTCTTTACCCATAGTTTTTCCTTGTTGTTAGGATTTTTCATGTAAATTAGTGTGTGTTACTTTTGGTATTTCATTTTGTTCTTTATTTGTTATTACGTTAAAATCCTTACAAATTAGTATCGGGAACTTGGCCTTGTTGGTTACTGTTCAACTTCACTGTTCACAATTACTATTTACGATCATATTATTTATAGTACACTATTTTAGGGTTAGGATTGATTATTGCAATGACATCCATGAAATATGAAATTCCACTTTTGGATCACAACACCAAATTTCGTTATAGCAGGTAAAGATACGTGTTGATCTTGCGCAAATGAATTTGGATGACACGCTATATGGAATTGATAATATGCCGTCGTCATTATCTAATGAATAAAAATTATCTTTGAGGAAGAGATGAAGAGTTTGTGCTAGGATTCTATTTTCTTATTTCTAGTCGACTTTTATAAGAATAGAAAGAATAAGAAAGTAGAGTTGTTGAATTTAGGAGTGTTCACAGTTCAGGTATGGTCGGTTATTGATCAACCCAAACCGACCCGAAACAGTATCAGGTGAGAGAGAAGACCACCCGTTTCAAAGATGTAACCAATTTTGGTCGGTTGGACGGGTCAGTCGGGTGACCCGTCAGTTTGGGTCAGGTTTCATTAAATATTAATATTATACAATAAATATAAAAGTTTATATGATATATACCAAATAAGAGGCAGCTGTGGTAAAGGCTTCAAAGTAGAGTCTTAAAAAGGGTGTGGGTTCGAGGTGAATCTATTGCAATATTTATATTTTATATAATAAATAAAAAAGTTTGTAGGATTCACATGGAAGTGAGACTCAGCCTAGTGGTAAGGGTGCTATGAGGATTGTTAAGGTGGCGGGTTTGAATCTTAGTAAAGAAATATTTACAAATTTTTGGAAATATTATGTGTGAATAAATAAATAAGTCGAGTTCGGGTTGAGTTTCAGGTTTATAACTTAATCCGAAAATCGACCCGAACCCAATGGGTTACAAAAGATTAAACCCAATGTCGGGTTGAATAATAGGCGAACTTGATTAAAACCCATCGGTCAATCCGAAAACTGACCCGAACCCGATGGGTTACAAAAGATTAGACCCAATGTCGGGTTGAATAATAGGCAAACTTGATTAAAACCCGTCGGTTCAGGCCTAACCTGACGGGTCGGTTTTGGTCGAATCTCCATGAATACTCCTAGTTGAATCAATAGGAGTCCTACTTCTATTAGAAATAGAAAATCTCTACATATACCTATAAATATAGGGATTGAGAATCAGAACTAGTTATGATGATAAGAGATAGGCTAGATATAATGGTTGAATACCCTTGTAAGATTTTGAGAA
Organism: Bursera palmeri; assembly: GCA_026225775.1. Lineage (NCBI taxonomy): Eukaryota > Viridiplantae > Streptophyta > Magnoliopsida > Sapindales > Burseraceae > Bursera > Bursera palmeri. The sequence goes on along the minus strand of JANKKB010028158.1, from coordinate 8,520 downwards.
GAATTTTAAAAGAGATATAGGATCTACACCAATAGAGTAGGTTGGTATATTATATTAGGCATCAGGTATAATACCTTAAGACTGAATGATAGTAGACATCGAGTTACCTTTTAGACACTAATATGTTAGGTATCAGATAGAGCACTACTTTAGTATGTTATCTCTTATACTCTTGTATATTTATGATCTAGTGGGTTTATCTCTTCATCCGTGGATGTACAAAATTGATGTAGAACAATATTAAATATTATATCTCTTTGTATTTTTGAATTATTATCAATCTTGATGTCAATAATTTTGTATAATTTTCTTACAAATGATATAAGAGGTAGTCTATTTTCTTAATAATCTTTAATCTTAATGTTGCATCTTATTTCTTTCTACTCTTGTTATTACTTCCCTGCAATTATTTTTGTTTAAAAACCCATCAAAAGAAGATAGAACAGAATCATGTTGTTGTTATTCGTTGTAATGATTTAGTTCGATCAAGAAAATTTTTTTGTGGGTATACCACTATTCACTAGCTACTTTAATGTATGAAGAACGAGCTGCCCTTAATTTACACGACAAATGCAATGGAATTAAAATCAACAAAGAATTATTCTAGATTGATGAATGCATGCGCGAGGGAAATAATCTATCTATATGTAGAAAATATGGGCAATGTTTGTAATGAAAAAAAAGATCAAAATATGAATAATTGATTAATTAGGAAATGGGGTTAAAATATATAACATATAACTTAGGAATTACTAACATAATTATTTTAGCAACTATTGCCCAAAAAGAAAAAACAAAAAACACTTTTGTAATGGTAGATAAACACTTTTTCTTAAAAAAAAAAAAAAAAAAAACTTAGGGTTGATTAGAGGATAATTGAATAGATTTCATATTTTATTGCAAAAAAAAAAAAAAAAAAAAAAAAAATCCCCTGAAGTTTAGATATAAATATTTTTTATTAAGCTCTTGAATGGGAATTAACTACTCCTTTGATATGGGTGTCGTGATGACTCTGTTTGCAATGTGAATTCTCTACCTACACTTTATCACTAGAAATTATAATGTTGCATTATAGTATAGGGGTCACTATCGATGGACATTAGAAGACAAACTCCATGACTTTTTAAAAAGATTTAGGTTAGCTTTGGAGGCCAAAAAAGAAGAGAAAGATATGAACAAGTGGCAAAGTTCAAATTTTTGTTCCTCACTTCCCCACGAAATAAGCAGGTGAAACGAAATAAAGTGGCGATGGAAAGATTAAAATAGAAATATTAACATAGAAATATGTGAAGGTTGAAATGAAACATATAATAAATTTGAAGTGGCAATGCAAGATAACGATGCGACAAAAATAAATTAAAATTAAAAGACTCATGAAGACAAATCAAAGAGTTATAAAGGCCAAAAAGAAGCTTCATTATCTATCACGTGAACGTTTTGAGGATGAGACCCCCTCCAAGCCTATGAGATGAGTGCAATCGTAGAATACAAACATCTTGATTTTGAAGCTGGTGGAGAAGAGGCTGCTTCACTCTTTGTTGAATTTAAAAGGAGAAAAAGACAATTTCTAGGCGGCCGCATGCTAATTTTAATTTTGAGATTGGATTGTGCTCATTGCTTGTGTCGCTTGTGCACATTTTTTTGCATAAATTTACTGTTAATGTTGAAAAAGACAACTTCTGAGATTTTTGGACAACATTAGAGTGCTATATGGATCTTCCACTCAAGTTAATGTTGTCCTTTCTTGTCAAAATTCCCAAACCAATTAACTGTTAAAGAGGCATAAAAAATTACCTTTCACGGAGCATAGGAACAGTATGTGCCTAATTAATTGAATTGAGCTTTTGATTATTAGTATAATTTGTAAAGAGCCACATTGGTTCTGATTTTCTTTTATTACTTTCGTTAATCTACAATAATGAAGAAGAGGTTTCGATCTTGGATGTTACAATCTACACATCCTTTATCAATTAAGCATATTTTCTTGCTTGGGAATCTACCCAACAATCGAAACAAGATAAATTTGACTTTTCATTGCGCTACTAATCATTTATAATATCCACAAGAGATGTAATCATATTTTTCAATTTGGATGTTACTTTCATGGTTTCTTTTCTTGAAGCATGTTACTAGATTATAAAGTGTTAAGAAAATTTCAGACGCAAACAAAATGGATTTGGCATTTATTCTGAAAATATTTGCATATAAATAACATAAACTCGTACCCTCTAGCCGAGATTTTGGAAGAGAAAAAGTGGTAAGTTACTTATCTATAACGAGAGAAAAGCTACCCTCAAGCCAAGCTATATGGGCCAACTCAAGTATTATACGATTAAGGACAGGAACTTCCCATGTGAGAAAAGATGAAAATGTCCTATCTCATTATATATTCATAATATAATCATATATAGTTATATTATGTTCAAATCATAACACTAGATTTGAGCATACCAAACAACCTATATAATGGTGATCACCAGCCAATGAATTTAATCATATGCTCTTTAACATTAGCTGCAATTAATCTAATTTATCGTATAAACAATGAGATGATTATGCTTGTCTACAAAATATGAGAAATATATACAAACAAAGTCCACTTAGTGCTTGAGAAAGGAGTCTCTAATAATGTCCCATCGCCAGCCCATTTATCTTAATATAAAGCTGTTTCTTTTTTGTTTTTAATCGAAAATATAAATTGAACTATTATAATTTATGTTATTGGGTGAATGCTAACAAATGTCATGTTGAAATAGAGTTGAAATGATGGCCACTGGAAGATGTAAAAGAAGTGGGGCTGTGAGTTTGAGAGATGTAAGTATACGAACAGAAATCAAGAGAGTAACATAATAGAAATGCAAAGTAGATAGCAAAGTGAAAATAAGAAGAGACGAGATGAGAGATTGAGAGATCGACAGAAATGGATTTGAAAGACTTCGTATTGGTTTTTTACATATCGTTACAAAGGCTTGGAGAGGCCAATAGAAATAAGTCATTCTAATGCCAATGATAATCTGCCAATTTACAAGCCAATAACAAGGTGCCAAAATTCAGCAAATAAATGGCTGACACCAACATTGCTTCAACGGGTGGAAATCCATCATATTATATTATAACATGAACAAAAGTTTTCTTTGCATAATCATTAAGAAGTTTTTAATTAGTTATCAAGATACTTTTTGAAGTTATAAATATTGAGACTAAAATTGATCCTAAGATATTTTTATCTGATTATAGGAATATTAATTAATTTTCCCCTGCAAATACCCTTTAATACAAAATGCAATCATTTCAGGATACAGAACTTAACCCTTTTCCTCTTTCACATTGTCTTCAGTCTTTCTCTAACCAACAAATTAAAGTTAAGAAAACAATTTCGTATGTTCTGCAAGCTTATCTAATTTCTGCATCTCTTCTCAATATGCAATTAATGTGTTTCCTATATATACATTGGAGCTTCTATCATGTAGAGCCTTAGGCTTCATTTGATGGATCAAATCCACAATTAATAATTAAATAACTATAGTAAAGCATGTTTTCTCTGTTGACAACTACAATTTTTTATTCGTATTTTATCAAATACATATATGATTTGCAATTGTTTCTAACATGTGAACATACTAGTTTGTAAAACATATAGAATTAATACTTAAGTTCAGTTGCTAAAAACAAATGTTATATCATCCAGATTTATAGGTTTACATCTATTAAGATTTCAGTTAAATCAAGATCTATTTAGACTTAATTTTTTTTTTTAAATGCTTTAACAACCCTAGTCTGAGAGTCTCCATCTTTTAAGGGAGTGTTGCATGTATTTATTAATATTATTTTCATGCAAGTAGACTGATTGCAATCTACGTAATGCCCAATAATAATCCGATTCTTGTGGCTCCTAATTAAAAGCAATAGTTTTCCTAATTTGATCCCGAGGCAGATCCTACTGATATATAGTAATTAATTTATGGTTCATGATCGAAGGTAACTGTAGAGATTGAAAAGTTTATCTTAATCCATTTGGCTCCAACATTTATTGTTTTATTAGAATCAAATGCATAAATATAATATATTATGAAGTACCACGCTTGTACCATGGATGCTACATGTTCATGCATATATAAAATTAAAGTTTCCCAATATGACAAGTGGGTGTTAATAGTAATTTTTTGTACTTTGTTAGCAATTTTGATGATATTGTAGAGACTTTATATACATAAAGTTTCCAAATTATATTAATAAAGAAGCTTTTTTTTTTTAATTTTAATTTTCTATAATTAAATTCTCTTTTCGAGGGACCAGGCCAGGTAGATCAGCTACAAGCTAAGCATGAAGAAAGTGATCCTGATTAGATTTTGTTCGTACAGGAAGGATTACTATATGGATTCTTATCTTATCGGTTGGATTTTGGCAGGAGATTGTGTTTGTTGTTGTGTGTTGGGAAGCACTATTGAAAAACAGTGATGCATGATAATTGATGTTGTGGTTGTTACTAATCCATGTTAATTTGGATAAAATCTTAGTAATTTGCTCACCAAATTTCATTTGAAACCTTAATTTTGGAAAATTTAAGTTGGCCTTTGAAATTATATGTAGTTCGATTCATTTAGAAGTCTGAAGATCGAGTTACCTTTAAAGAAAAAAGGTGGAATAGAAAAGTTTTAATTAGAATAGAATCATCGATCATCCATACGTTTATTTTCTCTTTTATTTAACTAATAATCATCGCTAAAATAAGATATTTATAATAAATGTATAAATATGATGAAATTATGTTAAATAGATGCATAGATAACATAATACACTTATCCTATTAATTCCGTTCAAATACATATATAAAATCGAGAATGATTACCGCAATTCTTACTATATGTTACATCTTTTGAAAAAAATAACCTCTTGATTCTTATAAATAGTGAATTTGTCTAGTAAATAAGAGTTGTGTCATGATTCATGACAAGTGCACATCCTTGTGTATTTCAAAAGTCCGGAAAAATGAAGGAAACAACAAACATATTAAAAAGATAAAGTTATGCCTTTTGTGAATGATTTTTATTCTTTATTAAAAGAATGAGGTTCAGCCGTACGTTCAATTCTATGAATCTATTTGCCTCACCAAGGAAGAAACTAGCTAAGAGAGCTAGCTCAGCACAAATAAGACAAAGTGACCCTAGCTATCTCATCACCAGTCGAGTGGGTTTTGATTTTCGATATGGCTTTTTCGTAAGCCTTTTTTCGTGGCAAAATTTGGCTAATGGCTTCCTACCTGTTGTTGGCAAAACTTCTAGCTAGCTACTTGTTCTTGAGAGTTTAAAAGGCCCTAAAATTAGAGATAGTGATCGATAATGCTATTAAAGGTTTACGTACATCTGCTTTTTGTCTAATGATATTCTTCTACTTTAACTTTCTTTGTAAGTGCTTCTTTAACAAAGTGTTCCTTACAACTGGTACATCTGCATATATTTAATAAAAATGAACTTGTTTCAATGCCTTTGCCTTTGTATGTTTCGAACAAGACAATCCATCTGTAATTGTAAAATTACGTTATTGGAGATAGTCAAATGAACATTTATCCTATATGTTATATTCTCCTTGGATTTTGGGGTAATAAATATTAAACATCATACAAGTTGTCCTTCTCTGCTTGTAATTTAACACATGATCTGAATATGAACAATGTCCCCAAAAAAGATAAGAAAATTAACTGATAATAATGGCTAAGAACGCTTAGGTTTTCCATAGAAATTATAAGTTTGCCTTCTCCTTGTTCAATGAACAAAGAATTAAATATTCTTATAGAGAAAACAATTAAGAAGATTGCAGTGGGATACCTGGGGCCCTCTTCCAATAACTTAAAGTAACAGTCCTTCTGATAATTTATGCACACTCAAGTTATAATTATTCAAAATGACAAGTAATCTATTTACACATTGAAACTCCAACATAAATCAACTTAGGAAAGTGCTTCAATCAACTTCTGATGAGTTTGAGAAAGAGAACTCTAAAGTCATCAGTAACTTCTGATGAGTTTTTCTTAAAGCAAAATTTTCAGGATTCAAGTTGCTGAATCAAATTTCTGACTATGCAGCCCTCTCTATTTCCTTGCTTGCTATGCCATATCATACCTTTATATATTTACAATGAAAAGTTGAGGAGATAAATATAATGCTTAAGTTGTCACGTAGCACCAGCCCAGAGTAATGAACTTTTTCTGAAACGCTAGAAATTGCCTTCCTAAGCTAGCTATGAGCAGCAGCATCTTTCCTGCTAAATTTTCTGCAGCTATAGCACAAGCTGTTTGATTCCCTTATCTCCATATATTCTCATGTTAATTTGGTGAATTGTAACTCTGAATCTAACTAAACTCCGTATAAGTCTTTTCCATGCAGATTATAGCTAGTTTGAGCTTGATGACCAATAAATATAATCAATCTAGAAATTCAATTAGCTGAGTCCTCCATAATTCCGTACCATACCTTCAGGTTCCAGTGGCCTAATGCTCACTGTTGTTTCAGGCACTGTCGTGGCTGGTCCTGATGAGCTAGCCTGGTTACATCCCACTATCTTCTGGCAGGTTTCAATCAGGCAATGCCTGCAAGTTGGACAGGAGGAATGTGATCTAAGCCATTTATCGATGCAGCGAACATGGAATCCATGGTTGCACTTGGGCAGGAGGCGCACACGCTCGCCAGGTGCAAAATCTGATAGGCATATAACACATTCTGTGTCCAAGCATGGCAGGTTCAAATCTGCTGAGTAACTTACCACAGGGAAAGTCTTCAAAGCTTTTTGCTTGATTCCTGTGTTGGCTAACTGGGCTGGAGAGTTGGCTGCGCCAGAATCAGAGTTACCAGAGGCTGCAAAACTTGAACACCTTATTATACACCTTATAAGAGAATTTAACCCAAGTGAGCAAATCAAAGCGCACAGCAGAACTGACAGGACCATAACAACATTTGAGTCAAAGCTGTTATTGACAGGAGAAGTAGGAGGGGCAGCAGCAGCTAGGGCTGGCTGCTGGCTAAGGTGTTTATATAGTAGTAATTTTCTCGAGTGAAAATTTCCAAGAAAATCTTGGAACAATTGAATGGATGCAAAAGAGGTTGTTGACATGTTCAGAGACTTGAGAGACTTCCAAGTTTGAGTTACTTGTTGGAAATGAGCTTAATTATTAGAAGGGTCAAGGGGATTATATATAGGACAAGTTTAAGGAGTTGAAAAGCCAGTAGACCGATGGTAATTTCTTTCATTCTATATATTATGCTATTAACAAAATGGATCCTCCACTGAGCCTTCGACAGATTGTATAATAATTTGCTTTCTGATCAAAATGGTTATTTTTTCCACTTTCTGTTACTGCAGAAAGTGGCAGTTGCTATCTATGAATCCAAATCGATATCTCCAACCCACTACCTACCACAAAAGTTGATCAAGAACCTTACCAATTTGAGATGACATTGGAAACCATGTTTCTACCAAACTGAGGATGTTATTACTTCAATTTTTTTATCTGGGATATGTGAAAGTAATTAATAACCCAGTTTTTGAGTCAGCCTCAACTCCAGTTAAGGCTCATTGAGTAAAACATTCTCAGCTCACAACAATTGAGGCCAGTTGCATGAAAGCCAGATAGCAGTCAAGTTACTTCTTCAGTATCTAGAAGAAAATTAGCATAACCTAGATACAATCTACATAGCTACCTGGTACTTTGCTACAGAATGCTTGTGATTTGAAAAAGTAGATAAAAACTTTCTGTGGGAATTGAACAACTCTCAATTCTCCATTTCATCAAGTACTGTGACACCTGCAGCCTATCAGTAAAATTAAGATTTTCTTAGCTTAGTGTTATGTTCGTTGATTCTGCAAGAGATTATATCAAGCCGTGATCTTTCTGTCCATGCCAGCTGTTTAGCTTTAATTTATTTACTGCAACTTACAGATTTACAAAATCTAACTAGCTTCTCCTTGTGGTTCGTAAATCATAATCAAGGCAATACTATACACTAATAAATCTTGGAGAATATGATATCTACTATTATAAAACATGAGATGGAGAGGTCAATGATTTGATCTCAATCTATCTGTGCATGCACTACTGTTTGTAATGGCTTCAAAACCATCTGTATGTGAATGTAATTAAATTGCCTAGCTAGCTTACAAGATTGGATAATATAAATTAATGCACAAAAAGTTTCCCAGGAAAACAAGTGGACGATTACTTGTTTTTTGAGATTAGTTTAAGCTTCCATTATACTAGAGAACATCATGGATAGGCTAAGCTAAAAGCAAGACTAAGAAGTATAGAAGTTGCTGTTGCTGTTTGTGCTAGCTAGAAGTACCATTACTGCTTGGATCTATATCTTTCGATGGGCTGGATTTCACTAATAAATCGTCCCCTTCTGGTCCCCCCACTCAGAGTCAAAGAAAGTGAGTCATTTTGGCTTCGAAATAAATTATTTATCAAATTAACAAGTTTGTAGCACATGCAAATGCAAATTATTTCGGATCCCACATTGTAGTGTCTTT